>JACFYI010002069.1:1808338-1819005 GCA_014898755.1 Handroanthus guayacan
AGTTTCTTTTGCACAATAATTTCTCCAAAAAAAAAAAGAAACTTGGGCTTACCGGAACGCTTAATTCACTTTCAGGAAGGGACCCAAAATCGTCTTTTGCAGAAAGAAGACTGTTTTCCTGAGCGGTTTCTCTCTCTTGAGAAACAGAGCAAGTTTCTCTCTTGTCCAGTTCCTTCTTTTCCTTCTGTTCTAGTTGCTGCTGTTGTTCTTCTGCGTCGGAGAAGTCATTAGAAAAGTCCAGGAGCTCGTCCACAAATAAGTCATCTCCGGAAACGCCGTTGGGCCCGCCGTTAACCCCCCAGGAGTCGTCCATAAACGCCGCAGTTTTCAAAGGCGTCTCTGTCCCAAACCCGCTTTTCAAAGCCCCTTGAACACACTCCATTCCCTAGAAGGAAAAAGCCACATGCAAATAAGCAAATTTATTCGCAAAATTACATCATTTTTCGAAAAATATAACACAAATCCACAATAATGTACTAAAAATTAAGATAAAAAGCAAAGGAGGAGCACCTGAAGAGGATAAGAGGAAGAGGGAAGACGATGAGGCGATAAAGAAGAATGGGAAAAAGGGTTGAATATTGAGAGAAATGGATGGTGGTGAGTTCGGTAAAGCATTGAATAAGGGTAGGAGTGGGGAGAAGGATTAAAGAGTCTCAAAGTGACCTAAAATACGGTATAAAAAAAAAGGGTGGGAAATAAATGAAAAAAGATGGAAGAAAAGTGCCCGTTTCTCTTCTTAAAGCATTGAATATTGTTTATCACTCTTACATTGTTTCTGACTTTTTGTCTAGTTTTGTGCACAGATAATATGATTAGTGAGTATTTATAATATTCTGTGTAACGGCTCTGCTTAATTATTGTGCAATTCATCTTTCAGATTATGAAGATTGTCCTTACTGTTGTCGAAATAACAGTTTAGTTTACTGAATTTACCTCTTTTCAGTTTTCACAACGGAATTGAATGTTATCGTTGTAATTTTATCAGCCTCTCTTAAATATTTTCGTGGTTAAGAGTATTCTATGCTCTCTAGAATGTGTAATTTGGGGAGAGCTAGATGTGAAAGCCTTTTTTTTTTTTTTTTTATACTACAGAAAGAAAAATTCAACTATTTTTTTGCATGTTGTATTCACAGTTGACAGTATTGCTAAATATTCATATGTTATATTTACAATTGAAGGGTTTTTTTTTTTGGCAGGTTATTTGTATTTTGTACCTAATTCAAAATTTGAACAGTGTATCTTATGTACGTGATTTAGTCAATCTTAATGCATATGTATAATGTAATAGTCATGTCTTAACAATCTATTGGACATATTTTTCATAACTATTCGAAATTTTAGTTATGAAACATAACAAAATACGGAAAATTTTTGTTAACTCCATATTGGTAGTTACTAGTTTTTTCTATGTTGGGTAGCACATATCACGATGGTAGCTAAACTTGTCCTACGTATTTCTGAACTTGCATCTATATGGCCATCACTTCTTAAACAATATTTCTAAATGATCCACCTATCATAAATTTGTAATGATCATAATTTATGTCGTCAAATCCGCTAAATGCTTTCTGAAGCCACATGGTACGATAATTTGTATAAATTTATATAGGGAGAATTAGATGTAAAAACCTTCTCTTTACCATAAAAAAGAAAAATCCAACTATTTTTTGTATGTTATGTTCATAGTACACCAAATTATTTATACACTATATTTACTATTGAAAGATTTTTCTTTTTTTTCAAGATTATTTATTCAAAATTTGAACTGTGTGTTTTCTTTGCATCACTTAGTCAAATCTCAACACACACACGCACATATATAATGTAAGAGGCATGTCTTAACAATTTGCTAGAAATATTCTTCATAATTGTTATTATTCTAAATATAATTTTTAAGTGACTACTTATACATGATAATTGTTATTACTCTAAATATAATTTTTAAGTGACTATTTATACATGTCTCGAGTTAACGATTTTGATCTTGATTAAATCTCAAATTTTCATCATAAAACATTTTAAATCCTGTTAAATGGTAAAGCCCTAGTTGCCGTTCTCTGAATGAGATAGCACCACCCCTCCTCATAAGGGAGATGCAGGTTTGATTCTCGTTGATAGTATGCACATTTTTATCTACTGCATGATAGTTTAGAGAATTTGTCTTGCATGAGTTTATGTATTTGATTTTTAAAATATACTGATGTAATTATTAAATATAATTCTCTTTATATATGAGAAACTGGTAAAAGCCAACAATCCCAAATAAAAGATATTTATCACTTTGACCAATAATAAGAGAAATAAAAAAGGAATTATTAAGGGAGAAAGAGAGTTGAGATTTGAAGATATGGGCCATTTTATTTGACTAATTTAGATGTGGCAACCCACCGCATTCATCATCGGCAGTCCAGCAGACTTGCCTTTCCCGCTCTTGCTCTTCAACTTAGCCACTAAAATCCTCTAGATTTCTTCAAAATAAATAAATAAATAAATCATTCCTTTCTTGCTGTTTATTTTTTCCTCTTTTTGATTTGATTCCGAATTGATTATCTCTGTGGAGTTTGACAGCTAGAAAGTTGATGCCAAATTAACTTTCATTATAGCATTATAATAATTGTTTTCCTATCCTGATTTGATTTAGCTTCAATGTAGTACCTATCTTGGGGCCATTATATGAATAATTCAAACATAATTAAGCCTCCCACCACCATATGCATACAAAAATCTTAATTTCTTTCTTTCCTCTTTTTTTTTTTCGGTCAAGTTGAAATGAGCATTTTTGCATCAAATCTTTCGACTGTGAGTGAACATTGCTAAGAATTTATTCTTATTATCAATGAAGAAAAAGTACAAGGTATGGGAAAAGGTCCACAGCCAAATCACGGGAGAATATCAAATTATAAGATTTATTTAATCACATATATTTATATTTTGATATAAAGTAATTTCTTCTCCTGCTTGAGAGTTTTGAATATTTTCAAAATATAATATTAGAATAAAATTGGTATATTGCTCGCCCATGCCATTCATTAACATTATTACAGAATTCTGAATCTAAAATCATATAATATCAATTAAAGCATTATTACAGAGTCACACTAAGCACCTATTAAATTCAATATGCACCATATAGAATGCAAACAACCTATGTCAAGACTATAATGATTTCAACATAAAGTCCAGTCATTTCTATTAGATAACATTACAATAAAGTTTCAAGATCACAATCTATGTACAATCAACACAGTAACTCCAGTGTTCAGGAAACTAAATTGGACCAGCCGGTTTGATCAGTTTGACTGGCAACCGGCCATGGTTTGGTCTGATTTAATTGTAAAAATCAGTTATCCTCAAAACTGGGACCGGTATTTGAATGAGTTTTTAACAATTAATTTAAAAAAAAAAGAAGAAAAAACACTAAAAATTAATGTTTGAAACTTTTATTTTGAGTTGGTATTTGTTGCTCTTGTAATAGATACTTTAAGGATATTTTGTTTTGTAAAATTTACTTTATGATTTGACATTTTAAATTGATGATATTAATTACCATATGGATATTATTAGGAGTAGAGTTGGAGAAAATTTCATAAATAGCAGGCATTTTTAATTTTTTCATTATATATATTGCATTTTTTTATATTTTTTAATATATATGTATATATTTATATATAATGTTATATAAAAATAACTCTAATACTTGTTGAACTAGTAACCAGTAAGGCTATCGGTTAGATTACTGGTCCGGTTTCTGGAACATTGAGTAACACATTCCTCATCTTCAAGTAACCATCTTTATTAGGAAAATGTACGAACTTAGTAATTTCAACATCCATATGTTAAAAGTACATGTATATCAATCTCTTACTTTTTAAAACACTGAATTGTTTTAATTGAAAAAAAATCCTCTTACTCCAGGATTGTTAGACATTAATTACAATTAGTTGAAGGAGTGGGGACAAATTAGTTTCAAGCTTTAAAAAGCAACAGTTTGGATCATCTATTCCAGTGCATATTTCATGTCATACTTCATTTAATTTACACATTGCAAATTATTAAGTACACTTGTATGCACTTGTATATATAATTGAATAGGAGACGAGACACATGTATTTTGAAATAAAGGATTCCAAAATGCAATATGAGGAGAATATGAGGTCTATTAATGAAAAATGGATATGTTGCGGTGGTATTTATGATTATGGATGAGATTGGGGAAGGCATGCCTTGGAAGCAAGGACTCATTCTATCAAAAAGTAATTGTACAAACCAAACCCAATGACGTCTGAACCTCCATTCTCCAGCTTTTTGTCTCCTATCCATGCCCAACTGAAATGATTCTTTCCCACCCCTCATTGTTCCCTTTTTTAGAATTTAGTCCTCGTTATAATTGACAAGTACCTTACATTTCTATTAATACTTCCACGTTTGTTTATAAGGATTCATGGATTTATGTTCCTTAAGATAGTCGAAATTAGTGAAAAAAATAAAATAATAAATACTTACGATACTAACTTTGGTTTCTAGTGTTGTGTCTATCCGAATAGTACATTATATAATTATTCCAATGGGTAATAGAATTTGATTGGTTAACATTCACTAGTGAGAAATGTGCAATATTGATAAGAAAACTGAAATATTAATAAAGTAAGGTGTTGCAGCTGTTACTGTTAAAGGTTGACAAGTACTCTCAAGAAAAGGAAGTATATACCAAATAAAATGTGAGGAATGCTTCACTTGAATGTGGGCATAATCACAAATGGTGATGCTTGCTGGCACTTCGTCCTCAAACGCCATTTTCACAGAAAATATGTTACAGAATTGGAAATTTACCATAAATATCATCTGGTGCTTTAATTAGAAAATATTTTTTGCTTGCTGAATGAAAAGAAGTGATGAAAAATAACATGGAAAAAAGCACATTGGTTAGGGTTTTATGATAATATCTATAAATGAGGCAATAATTTCTTATTAGAATTTTATGTTTTAAGGTAATAAAATCATCCAAAAAGTCATTTCTTTTCATGTGTCATAGTTTTCTTTACCGTGTCCAACTTCAGTGTTTGATTGTTTGTATCAAACATCAATTGCCATTCAATCCAATATGACTTATCTGTAGTATATAGTTTTATTAAAATATCTTATTTTTTGACTCGAGCTATTATTCTTCACCAATCAAACTAACTTCATGAACTATTATCAATTGTTGAACATATCTTATTTACTCAATGCATTTAATTGGCTTAATTAATAACTAGACATAATTAATTTATATGATCACTTACAAGTCCACTAGTCCAAGAGCAGGTTCACATTCAAACCAAATGATTCAAAATAACGACACATAATTGAAATAGGTTACATATATTTGTGTGCTGTGATTAATAGGTTAGTGAAATCGAATTTGAGCTTCAGTTTCCATAAAAATACATTGTTATTATAAAAAACAGAAAAATGTACAAAATCCGGTATTTTTTGTGCAACATATTTTAGAGATTCCACTCATTGACGGCTTTCCACCACGAAAAATAACGCAAGAATTGGGACCGCTGGCTGAAGGTCGAGGTCCCAGGGCCCCGCACCCAAATGGCTCCACCTACGTGTCCCGTTCTTAGTGGACTAATGTTCTGACATTTGAAGATTAAATGGTTTGAATTTAAACGTACTTAAGCAAAGCATACTACTTGCCGCCCTTGCTTCTCACTGTCGGTGCTCCAAATTCGCATGCGGCCTCGCTAAGTGGAGCCTACCCTATTCAAATCGGGCCGGGTGTGTGGACGAGCCATGAACGGTGAACCATCATTTTGCTAACCCAAAATTTATATGGGTGACATGTAGGAAACGAGATAAGAATTTAAAAAAAAAAAAAAAAGAAGAAGAAGAAGAAGAAAAGAAAGAAAGAAAGCGTGCAAAATCTTGTTCATAGAGAGCCATGACTTTTTTCATGATTTCAAAAAATAAGCAGCAGCTCATTTGGATGTGGAAGATGGAGAGTAACAATTTTGTTATTCAATTCAATATTGCTTGTTGGCTTGTTTACTAACTAAAAGAATCAAATACGGAATTATCATGAAAATGAGTGCTCCTGGAGAACAATATGATGTAGAGAAGGATTTACATTGAAAAATCAATATCAAACTAAACAAGATATGTAAAAATGGAGTGAGGGAACCCTCTATTTATTCTTCTAGTTAAAGAAATTAGAAATTAAATAAACCTGGCTATAAGTATGGTAGTATTTAATATTTTCATTAGTTCTCCAATCACATTTGTTTAAAAAAAAAACAGATGAAAAAATAAGTGCACCAGCCGGGAATCGAACCCGGGTCTGTACCGTGGCAGGGTACTATTCTACCACTAGACCACTGGTGCTGTACACTTTGAGGGACTGCGTGAATTTGATTTGTTATTCTCTATTGAGGCCATGACTGTCTGATATAGACATGTTAGTTGACTGAAAGATTCTGGATTGTGCAAGTATGCAGTGAAAGGCAGTTGCCATTTCAAAATGGAGAACCTGTACTTGTATAGTTGGTGCATATGCAGTATTATGACAAGAGGAAACTATGCTAAAAATATTGGGATAAAGGTTCCTTTAATTTTATCCCTAAAGTTCCAATATGATCTAATTTTATCTCCCACCTTTTTATTTTATTTTGATGACACGGAATTTTAGTAAATAGAATGTTTCTAATTAAATTTTTGAAAATATAGCTCTAGGTTTAGATTCCTTAATACATACGCTGTTTTTCAAAGTAAAATAAAATGATGCACTTGCTTTATGTCATACTATATCAATATATTATTGTCGAATAGTTTGATTAGTTTCTCAATATTCAAAGAAAGGGTCTTTGCACTAAAGGGATGTATAGACAAAATATCTAGCTACCACTTTTGATGGCGACATTATACCGCAAAAGAATACAATTGGTCATTTTTTCCTTAATTTTTAATTGTAACTGATTATGAAGTCACATATTAGAGCGTTAGCGGGAAAAATATCTTAATGCAGTTATGCCTTTTATATTTAACTACGTATCTCAGCTCGTCAAATGAGGGCATTTGTGAAAGTAACAACCATATGTTTTTTTTTCCAAACGTCTCAATTGAGGACATTTATCGTGATTCAAAACTTTGGTCAATAATTAAAAGAATTGAGCATTTGAATATAGATTATATAGTGCTACCTGCATTTCACCAGTGGAGGCATACTTTTCTGGGATAAAAGCCCTACAATTAATTTCCATCTTAACATGATTGAACCTTACACATTTGACAGTGAATTTAAGCATTATAAGTTGTGTGCCTTGTCTTGATCACACGCATGTTCTTGTCATATAATTTTGAAAAGTGGCTGTGTCTTTGTATGAATTATCTTTGCTGTTTTTCTTTTTAAAAATTGGTCTTCTCGTTTTTGATACGCCATGCAAGCACCCTAGTACTTTAATTTAATAAGAAAAAGAATAAATTTGTATGTTAAAGTCAGTCTGTAATGTCCTACGGATACGTGATGGGATAAATTACTTGCTTGTGCTCAGCTCAGCATGTGAACGACACTCACATTGGTTGTAAAGTAAACTTGGAAACTCATCATCCGAGGAACAGATTGGGCGGGGGACAACTTAGATATAGTCTTCATCTATACTTGTCCAAATTTGTACACATTTATTAAAAGCACTGTGGCAGGCCGAAGTTACAGCCTCATTTCAGCACATATATTTCGCATACGTGCCCACTTGCGTTTTCATATACAGTATACATTTGGGAGAGTGGGAATCGATTTGTCCAGAAGAGAAGGCAACTGTTAATTAATGGGCCTCTTATGTATGTATCAGACTAGAGATTTTACACGTTTGGGTTTAGGACCTGAAGCCCGCCCCAAGGTCAGAGATAAATTATATTTTCAGTTGGGGAATTTGGTCCAAGACCACAAATGATTAATTTTGTCACAAGAAAACAACCAAAAGAACGGAAATTTTTTTTTAGCATTTTATATCAGCCTGGTACGGTTTCAATGTTTATCCTACCATTAAATAAATCAATAAAACAAAGTGAAAGTAAAGTAATATTGAAAAGGATAAAAGAATATCATGTTACCATCTGTAAATATTAAATTATTTTATTTATATATAGCAACAATATTATTATCATCTAAATTTTTCAGAGTCTAAAATCATGGAAAAGAATATAGAATTTGTTAATCCAGTCAAAGCCTATTGGTTAAAAAAAAAAAAAAAACAGAATGGGAGAAAATTCAACAACAACTGGCATTGGTCAAGAGTTAACTTAAAACTTCAAAGTTGTAAAATGGAAAATGGAAACGACCGCTGCCCTACACTGCCAAACACGTCATTATCTCTCCAGCCTATCACCATTACCAGTCAATCTTCACCACTATTTCCGCCGTCGCATCCACCGCCGCCACCAGAATGCGGAGAAATTTGCCATGTCCTTAAGAGATCTCACCCTCCGACGCATCACTACTCCTCAATATCTCTTCAGATTCAATCACCCAGCAAAAGTCTTTTGTATCCCCAACGATTTCACCTCCATTCAACACGATATAATGGCCGAAGAATCGAAGAGCAATGACGGAAATGTCGATCAGATCAGTAAAAGCAAAGAGGAAAAGGAGAAAGGACAGGAAAAATCAACGCCGGCGATTCCCCCGCCCCCGGAGAAGCCGTTGCCGGGGGATTGCTGCGACAGCGGATGTGTGAGGTGCGTATGGGATGTATATTATGAGGAGCTCGAGGAATACAACAGGCTTTACAAGACTGCCTCCAAGACTTCTTGAAATTTAGCTGAAATGTCAATTTATTCGCCTTCAATACAGAATTTTTTGGCACAGGTTTGATATATCAAAGCATTGAGTTCGGTTAAAAATTGTTGCTAGCTGAAGTGTACTATTACTTTTTCTTGAATTTTGATTCATGGTCATATATAATTCTGTTTTAGCATCTGTTGGGTGTTGTAGTTGGTAAATTCAGTTTCTGTACATTGGGATATCAAGCCCTTCAAGGAATAACACTCGGAGCATCATCATGTGTTGTCCTCCTATTATTTTTTGTTTTAATACAATAGAGTTGCATGATATGAAGTCCAATAAACTATGATTTAGAATTCACAATATCATATTGGGATCTTAAGACATTCTCCACAGTACTCTAAACATGATATGTGAAAAGGAGACAAAATTAAAAGCCAAGAAAAGGTTTCAAGCAACACTCACAAGACTATTAACATAAGGCACAATCTTATTTGTAGCCAAAAGATCTACTCCTTCCCGGCTCATCACTTCAATTCTCTGATCGCTCAATCTGTAAGAGTATATGAAACTCCCAGCAAGAATCATCACCACATCGCCATGAACACAAGGCAGAATCCGATATCCATAAATGTCACCTGGCACCTCTTCTAGATGTATATCTATTCTGTGTCTTGTGTTCAACTCAATACCCCTATAGATCTCTATAGAGCATTGGTTTCCCGAGTAACTACGAATACCGACGTAGCTTAGTTCCTCTTGAATCTGTGCCAAGACTCCACCTGGTGGGCTCTCAGAAGGTAGAGGTATAATATCATAATCCTTGCTCCTGAGATCCAAAGCTAATATTTTTCTCCTGGATGTTTCCCAGTACGCCGTTTCTTTCATGTAGAATCCACTACCAGTGAAACTTGAATATCCCAACTCTACACAGTTTTGATCCAATATTCTCCATGACCTCATTTTAGAGGAGTACATTTCAAAACCAACAATTGGCAGATCAGGCAAAGGTACTGCACAAACCAAATGATAATGCGCTCCCATGTTGAGTGCAGAAGGTTCAAAAACAAGAACAACAGCTGGTTCGGATCCATGATAATAAGTCGGTTTTGGAAGCTCTTCCCATTCCTGGTTCGCAGGGTTGCAGATGTAGTATGAATCACATCCGTTGCCGCCTTGGCAGAGGATCAAGCCATTGGAAGAGCTTCTTATATCAAAGGGTTCAGGCAAGAATCCGAGAGAAGGTGTAGGAACACCATAAGCAGCTCTGTTAAGGGTTATAAATGTAGGATTTCTGTCACTACGTTGAGAAAAGAAGCCAGATATATCTCGGAAGCAGTAACTTTGATGATAGGCTAATAACGGACTCCGAATCCAGTAATCCCACTCTTTGGACACAGACCTGAATCTGATAAGGCTCTTTGCTGGAAGATATCGGAGAACATTATCCTTCACTACATCTTTAATCTCCATATCTTCCTTCCTTCTTACAAATGGAGGCAATGAAGTATAGTTGTCTTGATTATGGTAAGTAGCAGTACTGAAGTGTAATTGTGCAAACTGCAAAGAAAGAGGGGTCAGAGTCCCTTTAAACTCCTTTAATGGCTTTTAAGGGTTGCAGATCTTTTATTTGTTTCACTCAATCTTGAAAGTAAATACAATTTCTGTGAGAAAAGAGAAAGAGTGACGATCTTTACCGTGTCAGAGACATCATCAGATAAATTCTCTTCTTCTTCTTCATCATAGACAGTGTGATGCCTTTCTCCGGATTCAAATCCTTCACTGGAGCCTTCATCAAAGTATTCCATCCTTTGATCACCCTACAAAGCCAACTCAAGAACTCATTCAAGAATAGGCAAAAAGATGCATATACACCACTAATCAAAATCCGGGCGGGGGGGGG
>JACFYI010002069.1:1819105-1830086 GCA_014898755.1 Handroanthus guayacan
AGAGAGAGAGAGAGAGAGAGAGATGAAAAGGAAGTGATGAGATAAGTTATTTGGATTTGTGGAGGGAAGATGTAAGTAAAAAAGAGTGGAGGTCTGTTGAGAGTATGCTCAAGATCCACAAGAGTAGGGCTAGGAAATTCGTTATGCTTCCATGCATATACAAACAAAATGGAATGTATTTAAAGTATTCTTGTTGGATATATATTCATCTTGTATTATACTCTTTCATACGTATATTCACTCTATATGTTTGTCATCTAAATATTCATTATAAATATTTTACTTATTTGATATTTATTTACATTATTTCAAATACAAGATATGATGGGCAAATCTTGCCGGATCTTTCCTTCATGAATGTTTGATTTTCATTATGACTTCGTTAGTAGACTAACACTTGCATTAGTGGAAATGTAGAATTCAGATCCAGTAGAAGAATATTGGATTTCCTCATGCACATGTGCATGCGACGCTTCCCTGATATTGGGCCTTACTTATTTATGGCCCAAACAAACAAAAACATCAATTTTCTCACAGAAACTTGGAGTGTAATTTGTTTTCTTTGGGCTTGCCGGTTTGCCCACCAAGTCTAAAGCAACTTAACTAACGAAAGAGCGGCTCACCGGTGACCCGTCATTCAATCGTGTATTGTATAGATCCTGGCCCATATTTCTTGACAGAAAAATCGAATTTATAAATATTTTTAAATCTGGAAATCGATGAAATAGATTTATTTTGGACAGTAACTGTAGCTAGGGACCTCTTTTATTTACACATCGTTACCTAGTTCGTGTGATTGAAATCTACAGCCATTACAATTTTTGGGAAAAAAAATAAAATCCCGATTTGTTTTTATTCTTTGTTGTTCAATAATAATTTTGGGTTATTGAAAGAAAAAAAAAAGAAAAGGGAAGAAAAATGAAAGATTGAGGTTGACAGGCACCTTTTGAATATAGTCCAACTAATAAATATTATAATGTTGAATTTAGTTAATATTTGTTGCGTGTATATTTTTCGAAGGTGACAACTTCATAAATCCCGACATGAAGTTGTAGGCGTTGTTCCACGATGCGCACATATTAATCTACCCCCCACACCAAGGATTAGTACCATTAATAGTGCAATTAAACTTTGTGCCTAATTTGCTCTGACGACTACTCAACCTACCCTGTACCAATTTGTATGTATCCTCCTGCTTCTTCAACAAACTCACAATCCCTGACAAATCTATCACTTTCATGTTCCAAACAAATCCATCTTGTTGACCAAATTTTATTTAATTTTTTTTTTTACTTTTATTGTATTTTTTTTTATTCCAAATAATTAAGAACGATACGTTTAATTTATTTGTGACACTCTAGCATTTTGAGTTTAATGACTTCATTCAAAGTATTAAATAGGTGAAGCTTGAGTTAAATCAAATTTCATTCCAATGATTCTTAACAAAATAAATAAATAAACAAATAATGAATGAGATTTTGAACTTAAAAGAACTAGAGGAGAGTCAATCATAACTCTTTTGCTTGACTAAATTTATATGATTTTCCTTAAAAGTAACTCATTCATAATTCTTTTGCTCAAATAAGTTTGACAAAGGGGTTTAATTTATGCTATAATCTTACATTAAACCAACCCACGAATATAATTAATATATTACATGTGTGAATATATACTCAGTTGAAATTAATAGCATCTCATTTTCTTTTAAGCTAGCAGAGATCCTGCTTTTTCCCGTTGCGTTAGCTAATCAACTGCTAATGGAGAACGTACAGGGGAACCTTAACAAGCTAGCAAAAGTTGTACGTTTGTATTTTAACTTAGGCAAGGAGGCAAAAATCATAGTGTAAAATTAAGCAAGGATTGGCTAATATGAGTACTACAATAAGTAATATGGGCAAAAGAACATAAAGCATAGATTTTTGGAAAAGGGGCTCTAGTCACTTTGTTGTATCCTTGCTGGAGCTTTCTAAAGAAATAATTGCTGTAAAATCCCCTGAACGAAAGGGTGGTCTCCCAAACCTCTTGCTTCTCAAAGTGCCAAAATTCTTTTCTCAAAACTCAATTAATGAACTTGGCGTTGCTCCAACCAAATTGTTACGTGCAAATGCCTCTCTCGCCTCAACTCAAAAAATTTCCTATAGATGGCGCCAGTGATGTAAATAAAAAATTATCTTATAAGAATAAATAAACTATGCTAAAAAAGAATGTTTTTTTATTGTCTTTACGAGTATGATACAAATACTTTTTCTAAAAATTTTTTCTCTCTCTGCTCCAACTTCTCCAAGGTGCGCCTTTTATAACTTACACACATCTCGTCCGAACTATTGCTTTGTTACATCGGGGCTGCAGTTCTTCCTAACAGACATGTTCATTTCGACCTCTACATCCGAGCTCTTCGATGCTTGGTTTTCCAATCGTCGTATCTCACCAAATAATTCAGTCTTTCCTTTTAGCTTTGCTAACAATTTCAATCCTCCATGCAAGAGGTCATGTCCTTTCCTAACTAAATTTTCAGCTATTCCTTCTTAGGCCGAGCTATGCAACGCTCTCCATTATTCTTGTTAGGCTTATAGGTTCAAATCCAGACAGCTTAGACCTGCTGAGACTAATTGGACTTTTGAGTCGAGCTAGGATAAACTAAAAACAAAGAAGAGTTTATATGGGCTCATCCTTAATGGGCCCAAAAATGAGGCCCTTTGTCTTATATGCGTCAATTATATTTTTTTTTATTCAAAATAATTGAGAATGTTACGTTTAATTTATTTGTGACACTCTAGCCATCGAGCGTTTTAAGTTTCATGACTTTGAATAAACAAGTGAAGCTTGAGTTAAATCAAATTTCATTCCAATGATTCTTACTGAAATATATAAATAATGAATGAGATTTTGAACTTTAAAGCACTTAAAAGAACTAGAGAAGAGTCAATCATAATACTTTTGTTTGAATAAATTTATATGATTCTCCTTAAAAGCAATTCAATCACAATTCTTTTGCTTGAATAAGTTTGACCAAGGGGTTTAATTTATTCTATAATCTTGCATTAAACCAACCCACAATATAATTACATATGTGAATATATACTCAATTTCAACTAACAGTATCTCATTTTCTTTTAAGCTCTCAGAGATCCACCTTTTTCCCGTTGAATTAGCTAATCAATTGCTAATGGAAGAACGTACAGGGGAACCTTAATAAGCTAGTAAAAGTTGTACGTCTGTATTTTAACTTAGGCAAGGAGGCAAAAATCATAGTGTAAAATTAAGCAAGGATTGGCGGGCTAATATGTGTAAATGCAGTACTACAATAAGTAGGTTGGGCACAAGGTGGAACCTGCTGCAGGTTTATATCCTGCCCGAGACCTATGAAACGAGGTTAAAACACATATCATTCGTCTTACCAATTGTCTACTACTCAATACTGGGCAATGAGCATCAGCCATTAATCTATCTTCAATTTGTACATCTTGGCACCTTTAGGCCCAATGTTATATATCCTCATAATCATTTGCTATAGTCTATATGTATAGGGACATTCAACAAGGAAATTAAATTACAACATAGATTATTAGAAATTTATAGATTTCTAGGTAATGACAAATTTGAAATTTTGAGCATAGGGCTTATCCGAATGGCATAATTTTTTCCACTTCATGACTATATGGCTAGATGGATACTGGTAAAAGTTCATGACTACAATTAATTGGGATTATTTGCAAGTGATAATCCATTTTTTGGAGTTGCTGATGAACTGATTACATCGGTCAAAGTGGATCATAAGAGCCCATTCTACGATCGTAAAGCTAACCCATATTGTTTGACTACGTACTCCTACAAAAGTTATATACGTATCGTTTCATATTCAACTATGTGGCTACCTCGACGGAATAAGATTGTAATAAAATTGTCTAATTAGGTCCATGTGGCAGCGAGGATAGTATAAGTACTTAATTATTTTCCTCAGATATTTCATCAAGATTACAAGGGTCAAAATGGAGGAAAATGGTGTAATAGTTTCACTTTATGTATTATAAGTGATGGAGGTCACAACAGTAGATATATATTAATGTGTAGTGAATATTACACAAATGACCTTCAATTAGGGCTTACAATAGTCCGGAGATCTCAACTACTTAATATAAAGAGCTAAACTAACAGCAGGGTAGTGGTGACCTTGTGAACAGTAATTGATCTTTTTTAGATGAAATAAGCGGGATATTTATAGTACTCAAATTGTACCATCAATACATTTACATTTATGATCACCATCTCTATATCTATTAGGACTAAGAATCAATGGTTATGATTGCAGGTCGTATTTCTCAAGTCTCCTAGGATGGGTTTGGTTTCCATCGGGACTCATGTCAATAGACACAGATCTTGGTCATAAGAGGTGAGACTATATCTTTAAGGGATGTTTTGGGTATTTTATCTCCAATTTAATTAGTTTTACCCTGCGTCAATATATATATATATATATATGTATGTAACATTAACATCGTACACTCATTTACATTTCATATTATGCCTATAACACGATCAAATATTTTATATATCAATATGTACTTCATTCACTATTCCACTTTATGAATGTACATATATGCTAAGTGTATAAAGTATTTTCTTATAAAAAATATCTGATTACACATCAAATACACCTTTCAAATATCGAAAAAATATATGGAAGAAAATCAAACACGTATTAATGGAGGATCAAGATCAATGTATATATCACTAATTTAAAACACATAATCATATAAAACTAGAATTTCAAAGCTGCGGAAATTAATTAGTCTTGAGAAGTAGGGTAGGTGTGTATTATTAGGAAGATCATCAAGAAATTGTCAAATTGCGCAAAAGATCCAATTAGTGTCATTAATTCTTGAACAAGAAAATCAACAAATTTTCAACTATATGGTTAGAACCAATCAAAATTGGTCACGGAGTTAATTAAAAGTTAAAACGGGCTGGTCTAGTGCTCTGTAGATCTTCTTCAGTTTACCTTGTTAAGCAATGCAGCCTAATAAGTACCCCCTAACTTCTTTTCTTTTTCATAATTAGCACATATATTCATTATTCCATTGCTTTTGTCAAAAACAAATCCTACAATTGTGAAAAATGTACTATCACCTAATTATCTAGCATCCTTAGGGTGGGGATCAAATTCATCTCCATTTTAGTTTCCAATTTTAATTTCAACTTACAAAGTCAAAACCCCTTTTGTTTGTTAACTCATTGGAGAAATATCAAGGCTTCTAAGTCTTTAGTTTTACTATCAATATCTTATCAAAGGTAAATTAACTATCTGATCTTTTTTCCAGAATAGAAAAAAGAGGAAAAATATAATCGAACTTCTTCCCTCCCTTCATTAGATGCATGCATGCGTTTATCTTTTATTTTGAAATTTAAATATAAATATTAGTAGAATATAATTTCTTTCTCTCATTGCAAGTACGGTAAAAAAGTTTCACGCGATTAGGTTAATGCAATAAATCACATTGAGTCCCTAAGAATTTAGACTAGTTTAATTAGAAGTGTAGTTTACTACACAAAATTATAATTGAAGATGTCCCTGCCTCCATGGTCTTGAGACCATATGAGATGATGAAAATTTCATAATGACAAAATTTGTAGAGCCCAAAACTTAAATAAGCAGAGAACATGCAATGATTTTGTGTACATGATATTTAGCTATTTATCTTAGACAAGTCTATGTTGTCCTCATGATGGAGGTGTGTTTGGTTACGGTGCAGTGAGTTAGATACTTGTACTGCCATTTTAGCTTATCTTGTCCCTTATGGGAAAAAGAGAATCGAAATTGGAATTACTTGTATGATTTATTAAAAAGAAAGAACGCACGTACTATGGTTATTTCTACAAGCTATTAATTTATGATTCAGCATGAATTTTAGTTTACAATAAGATTTATTTAAATAAAAATATATTAGATAATGCTCGACATACAAATGTATACTGTATTTTGTCTAAAATTCTTAGACCCGCCCAGTTTTTATAACTTGTGCCAACAAATCCTTACACGAAGTATTGTATGCATTTGGCAAAATGTTTTATATATTAGAATCACTATATCATGAACAGTATTTGACTCATCGATGTACGTAATAAATGATATTTAAATCATATATTTATAAAACCACCAACATGGTGGTCTAGCGGTGAAGTGTCATCACTTCTGTCATGAATACCCGGGTTCGAATCTCACTGAAAACGTAGAGCTCGTCACGTATTATGAGTATGTTATGGGCTGGCAGTGACTAATCTATAATGTTGTTCTCCCGACTCAGACTTTTTTCTTATAAAAGAAAATTCTTAAATTTATAAATACGAACAATTTACAGTAATATACGAAATACTAACAAAAGAAATTAATGTAAATAAGCTTTTCGGGCTTTATGAATTTTTTGATATTATACAGTTTTTATCTATGAGAATTGAAAAATTAGTGGGGGGCCGATTGTTATATAATGAAGCACAGATAAATATCCGTATCATAGGCCATATACGCAGGCCGGCGGAGTTCCGTATGCAGTATTAATCGCTGGTATTAATCACTCGTTTATATGGTCTTAATACGTACAGATCAGCTGGGCAAATGACCTACACACCCCTCGCTCCTCAATAATTAAACCCTTAATTAAGTCTTAACAAATAACAAGATCCCTTTCTGTGGAATGGTCCCCCTCATAATCACTTAAGACCACCTAATTATGAACATAATTGAAACTGTTCTAACAACTTGGGAGTAGGGAAGTCGCTATCCTCATACGAATAATGATGAAAAAATAATTCCATACTATTGGAGTTTGAATAATTGAACTCCAGGCCAGTTAATTAAGTCGTTCTGGTTTATGTATATTAAAAATAATTTAATTACCGCAAATTATGTCGTTGCATTTTTCAAATTTCGCGTATATTATTTTTCTCCAACTCATAAATTGGCTTTAAATGCTCCGTTTGCTGTCAGAAGAGTATAATTCAGATCAAAAAAAGACAGTAAGACAAAGTAATAATAAAAATAATGGAGCAAACACATGAAAGGAAGGAGAACATTTACTGATGTTCATTGATATGGTGTTACTCTATCACACTTACTTATAAAAATCTTATTAAAATATATTTTGATAGACATGCAGTGATTTAGAGTGTATATTAATTAGAAATAAATGAAAACTACAATTATTATCAAGTATAGTTTAAATGAATTATTATGGCACTTCAAATTATATTTTTCTGGGATTATTTAACCCAACTAATCAAAGTTAAGTGATCATTCTTCTTTGTATGAGCCTTGAAAATTGTTGAGTTGAATGAGGTGATTTTTTTTTTTTTTTCTGAGTGAACTTTGAAAATACTTGAGTTCAATGAATGAGCAAAGATTAAGATTATTGTAAATTTCTTAGTAGTTTAATTCTTCATATTTTCTCAATTTTCTCTCTTTTCAAATTCCATATCTATTATAGTTATCGTCATGTCGTCTCTCATTGTTCTCTGACTTTTGCAACTATATATTTTTACTCATTATTAAAATAAAAGAATTCATACAAATATTTCTGTGAAATGGAAATATTGCATGAAGCGCTCTTAACATTCTTTTAATATATGTACTTCTGCAAATTTTAGTGCGAGATTTAAAAATTTTAAAACACAGTGTAATGAAATTTTCACTCTTAAATTAATAGAGCATGCTGGAAATGCCAAGGTAACAATACTGTAGATTAAGAATTGCCTTATTGAGGTATAGTAATTATCAGTAGTTACATTCAATCATACATCAATATTATTAAATAAATATATTTTAAAAATTAAATCCATGGACTAAACAAAATTCAAATACTATTGCACTGTTCGTTAGACAAAAATAGTAATGAACAGTAAACAAACACACACATGTTATAGGTTGGACTCGGATTTGCACCTCATCTAAAAAAGAAGAAGCCATGGCACCTTATCCAAAATATGGCAGCATTAGTAGTAGTGTTTGTAGATTGACAATCCTCCTTCAAAAAATTAATTCGGATTATATTTCTTAATTAATCCTTATTTATGTTATATATAATAATTATTTTTCTGTTTCTATTTTTTTAATCAAATTTCGATTCAACGTTAACCAAAAAGTATCTAATAAATAGAGTCGTGTAATATATTCATCACTAATAATATCAACTAGCTTACAATACATTCTCAATAATTATGCATATATAAAATAATCATAATATAATTCATATATACCAAAATATAATGCGCACACACTTTTTGTTTATTTAATAATTAGATTAATATGATTAGTTTATTTTATATAATTACATGCATAATTCATACTAGCGATTAACGTGCGGTTCTATGCATATAAAATGTTAGTTGAGCATATATCGCTTCTTTCAAATTAAGGGACAATGAAACAATGAGGATGAAAATATATGGCCAATTTTATACAAAAAAAAGTGTTTAAAAAAATGATAATAAAGGAGAATGATAGCGAACGAAGGGTTGCATGTATGGAACTTAAAAAATTTACTATTAGAACTCCAAAAATTAAAAAATTGAAATTTGATATCATAATTTCCATTTTAGATAAAAAAAAAAAGTAAAATCTTTTTTTCGATAATAGTAAGATAAACGAGATAGTGGCGTGGGCTATGACTAGTAGGTTGTCGGTGTTTATTTGAGGGAGTGACACTACAAAAAAATCTATTTTGAGTGACAAAAAAAATGTGTGACAATATAAAAATTGTCATTAATTATAGGTTTTAAGTGATAATGACTTTAATTGTGTCACAATTATATGAGTTTGGTGACAATATTTTAAGTATTGTCACTATATAGCTTATTAGTGACAAAAGAAGGTGTTTTAAATTGTCATTATAGACAATTAATGACACATGTATAGTGACAATCTAGTGACGAAAAAAATTATCACTATAATTTAGTGACAAGATTTTCATTGTCACTAGGTAATCACTATATATATGTCACTAATTGTCTATGGTGACAATATAAACACATTGTTGTCATTATTAAGTTTGTTAAAAATCTTTTTTGTGACAAAATGTAATTTTTTATCACTATTTATATAGAATTAGTGATAATTTTTATATTGCCACTCAATTTTTTGTCACTTTTTTTATTTTTTCTTGTAGTGTGAATATTAAAAAGTGTTTTAGGCAGATTACATAGAAAAACACCAAAATTGATTTGTTGCTTTATACATGATATTAGTATTTCTCACACGCTCTATTCATTTATATGCAATATTTAAAATGTAATTGATATATATATATATATAAACATAAAATTATAAATGGCAGTGTTGAATTGTCAATTATGATAGTGGATTGTTATGGTTATAGTGTATTGTAAGTTACATGCAGTAGTTATAGTGGGTCATAAGAGATGCAGTGGCAGCTTAGCAGCAGGGAGCATGCATTTCAGAAAAATATGCCATGAAAACATATGAAAAAAGGTCTAGTGCTTAATATATACTAGCAATTGTAGGCTTGTGGCATACTACATGGGAGTGTTTAAATTTTCTATTTACAAAATTAAAAATATCTGTTAGTCTTTAATAATGAAGAATTTTTCTTAAATTATTGAATATTCTTCAGAATTTATAATGTAGAATAACATGATCACAGAGATAAATTTGAAAAGAATAAAATTGGAAAGGAAAAAATTATAATTGAAGAAAAAATAAAATAAGAAATAAATATTAAATAAAAAGAAGTTAAAGAAAAGTAAAAGTACTTGGGCATTATCTCCTCGAATATGGTTATTTTTGTCAATTTTTTAAAAAATATACTAAAATAACTGCCTAACGTATTTATGCTTTATATATAATTCATAAAAAATTTAATAAAATTCATCTCAAATATGATTTTGTTATGGATTTATTCTATCACAAATTATCAGTATGGGCCTTTTAATTGGTTTATTTTTTGATAGAATTTAAGTCTATTATATACACAACTAGCTTTTGTGGTAAAATTTTCTATCATAAACTAAAATAATTTTATTAAAATTAATCATAAGGTCGTCACAATTATCCTCATTCATAAATATTTTGCTCATTTTTTAGATTTATTAGTATTTCCTCACGAATAAATAAGCTATATTGTCTATCTATTACAAAATCTTATCCACTACAAATTTTTCATTAATGAAAGAGTATTTTTCTTGTAGTAAGTGAATGGATAATATAGATATAAATGACAAATAATAATAATAATAATAATAATAATAATAACAACAACAATAACAACAATAACAAAAAAATAAATAAATAATGGTCTGAAATATGACCAATGAGGACCAAATTATTACCGGCCTTGGAAAAAATTATAAGGGAATAGATTATGAGAATTTGCGTTACATATTTGGCATCTATAAGAAGATTAATGAGAATAAGATGCAGGTCTCGGGATTAGATCCTCTGGATAATTACATCTTAACCAGCGAATAATCAACAATGTTTTTTTTATAAAGAATAATAAACAAATTTAAACAAATTCTTAAAAAACCAAAATGTGGGTACAGACATAAAGCAGCGGGTATTCCGGTACAAAGGACGAGGTTGCCAAAAGCTGTTTGATTGACACGTGGCAGCACTCCGACCGTCGATTTTCATGCAAATGGAACCATCTTTAGGTCAATCCTAAAGTCGATGATGATACAAGACGTATACACGGAAGAGAGAGAGCGTAGAAACGTAGAATAGTGCGCGTTGTGTGTGAGAGAGAAAGAGAGTAGAACTAGAACAGTGTGTATTGTGAGGGAGATATACGGAGTCCTTGCCAATTAACAGTTAAGGGGGGTAAACAATTAAGTGTTAAATTGTTGGTTGCAGAGAGAGAGAGATGTTAGAGAAAAGGAAAGAGAAGCAGTTGCTTTTTGGGAGGCCATGGCGGCGTGGCAGAGAGCTGTAATTTAATGCAAACAACACAGCCACAGAATTGAAGGAGCCGATTTA
>JACFYI010002069.1:1830186-1845811 GCA_014898755.1 Handroanthus guayacan
TTCCTTTCGAACACTGTGTTTTTTTGAATTCCTGACAAAAGATTGACAAAGAATACCCTATTACCCTATTCACTTACTCTCTCTCTTTCTCTCTCTACATGTGCATCGAGAAATTAAGAAAGAATATGTGTATATACTAAGCCTGCACATGGTAATCGTCACTTTTCAAATAATCGAGACACAATTCGATTTCATATAGTAATGTAATGTAAGAAAGTAATTAATATTGATATTCATGCATGTTTGACCTATATATATGTTTAGGGTTGGAACTCGGCAATTTCCCTCAAGAAGTGAGTTCAGAAGCTGTTTTCCGCTGCGTTAGAGTAAGCGGTATTGATGATAATGAAGATCAGTTCGCGTATCAAACTGCGGTGAACATTTGTGGTCATGTATTCAAAGGACTTCTTTACGATCAGGGCACCGAGAGTCAGTACATGGCGGGGGAGACTTCATCCGGTGGGGGAAGTGTCAGCGCTGGAGGAGCTGCTGCAGCTCAACAACTTAATTTGATAGCTGGAACTTCTGCTACTGCCACCTCCACTCCCAACACCTCCGCCGCCGGAGGTGGTGGTTCAGCCACCGCACCCTCGCCTTTTCTTGACCCTTCTCTGTACCCCGCTCCGATTAGCAGCTTTATTGCCGGTACGCAATTCTTCCCACCCCCAAGATCTTGAAAAAAAAGAAAAGAAGCAATTAAGATCCATATTTCCTTACATTGTGTTTCTGTTTCCACTTAGCAGTACTAGTGCACATGATTTGAAAACATATATAGTATGTTGTGTTGCTGTTTTAAAACCCGGATGAGGTAGCTAGAAAGAAAGAATGGGGCACTGGAGAAATGAGATTGCGGGAAATGAGGGGATTATGTTTGATTTTGTTTCAAATTCCGATGCATATTTTGAATTATTCTTGTTTTATTTGAAATACCATAAAGAGTTTTATTTGTTTTTGGCTGTAAACAAGGGCGTGTTGTTTCCTTTTATGTTCGTTTTATGGCAACATTTTCTCTTCCTGGGATTGGATTAATTTCTCTGTGCTTTTTTCTTTTCTGGCATGTTTTGAACCTCGGAATTGCCCCTTAATTTATTTTCTTCCAGTTTACGCGTAAGTTTGCCTGGTTGAATCAGTGACCTCAAGAGAGGTTGCTTCTCAAGTTGGACAAAGTGATAGAAACAAACAGCTTTTTCTTTCTTTCAATGTGGTGAATTGGTGATCCATGCAAGAACTAATTTATTTTACTAATATTTGACAATGGGGAAAACTAAAAGCTAATGTTATATATATATGACAATATTCCCTCTCCCTGGACTTAATTGCATTTATTAATTTATTTTGTTACATGAGTTGCATGTAGGAAACAAGTTCATGCATATATATATACCCATCGAGGTATTTATGTGATAAATTGTCTCATATACAAGTGAAACAGAAGCATTTTGTAGTTTTCCTAGCTATGTTCAGAATTAAAGTGTCTGACCTAGTAGTACATGTTACTCAGTTATATATATTGATAACCATCTTCGGATATATGAAAACTGACCTCATACAGTTAGTTATATTATCTCTTATCCCTATACAAGTATTTGCTGGAGTTTGTACTTAAAAAAGATTTCTGGCTGGCAGATATAATATATTCTAGACCCTTCATTGATTTTATTCTTCACCTGTTATATAAGTTTTTGATGATTATTATACTGATCACAATAAATCTAGGCTTGAAGGAAAGGGAAAAAAGGTTCGGGACTAGTTTAACACTGGACATATTTATTTATTTATTAGCTGTGTTTTTTAACTTATCAGGTTTCATTGTGAAGTAGGTTTTGTGAAAACCTAATTATAGTTCCGCAACAAATCTAAATATGCCTTCGATTGAATGTTAACTTGGATTTTAGGGAGCGGAGCAGTTTAGTATATATGAAGGTTTCAAACCACTCCAATATTAAAAAGTGAAATGAAGTTGTATGAGATTTCAAGGTTGCTGGAAAATGGAGTTGCATAAAATTATAATGGTACTGTCCCTACCTGAGGTTAGATGTTTTATGATTTGGAAAGAAGCCTAACATTTGAATTTGGAAGGTATAACGGATCAACATCCGATTGCCAGTAATGATTGGTCAGTCTTGGTTAGGCACCGCCGATCCTTATGTGCTGTTTTTGTTCATCTAAATGAAGTCCAGCTTGAAATAGGTATGACAGAATCCACAGATGTTGATAAATATATTAGTAAATACTATAATATACGAACCAGATCTTGAAAAAACCATGCGCATATATATATGTATATAATATATATGACTGCACAGTGTTTATTAGTTAAGCTTAAATTCAAAAGCTAACTATATACTGTACCTCCAGCCATGCATGTAGTTTTTACAAAGAATCGGTTAGTTTTGATCATGAGGGCAAATAAATTAAATTAAAGCAGAAGTTGGAATACAATTAATAAGCTGCGAGGCATAGTGTTTAGATGAAATCATGTATGGATTCTTCCTTATAAACCGTTTTTCTTCATACTTGTACTGTACTTCCTTTTCAACAGGCCGGAACTACTCCTAAGTAAAACTGGTCTTGGTTACTATAGCATGATGTAAACAGACTCGTGATTAAATATGGTTGCTTCAGACAAGTGGGGTCAAGCATTTGTTCAGATAGGATTGTGTTTGAAGGTTAGTTCAGTGTGAGTAGATATTGTTATTGGCGGAAAATTGAAATAAATGAGCACTTAGAGAGGAACTTGCTGTCTGCAGCATTAATCATCAATATATATATACTAATCCTGTTTAATCCTGCCTTGAATTAAATATATACCTCCTAGTGGACTGGATTTTGAAGTAATTTGATTGAAGCAGACTCTAAAATCTAGTAGAATGTACATTCCTGGTTCCCGTTTTTTACGGGTATTTTAGCGCTCTCTCGTTTGTATTTAATGATGGATGAAAATTGATGGGAGTGTGGAGATGATGATATTTTTCAATGTTGGCTCGTTCTTGTAGGTTTTGTCAATTTAAGGGTTGATTTGGAGGGAAATGTTGTTATATATGATGTACTAATTTAAGAAAACAACTCTTTACGGATACAAAAGTTAATTACAAATTTAATAAAATTCATAAATTTTATTGAATGTAAGTGGATTTCATTCCATTGTCATCAGATGTACGTGTTTTGTGACTGATTAGTTTTTTGACAAAATGAAAATCCTTACAAAACTAACTTTAGAAATAAAACTCACATACGCAAACACAATTGTTATAGAAATTCACAAACGCATTGCGACCATTAACATATATTTTGTTCTTTTCCTAATTTAAGTAGTTTTCCATCACAAATTTATGATAGACATCCTTTCTTTATGAAAGAATTCAATGACTACAAATTTTCCTTTGATGAAGAGATGCTTGTGGTGTATTATATGTATTAGCATATCTCATACGATCAACATATAGTTAGCGGGTTATGATTTGTAGAGCGAGTGTGATTGGATTATTACTTCAAATACAAAATAATAGCATTTTAGGAACAACAAATTAAATGAAAATACAAAAGGAGTCAGGTGCTTTCTAAATAGTATAGATGTGTTTTGAATAATTAGGATAAATATAGTCCATGTGTTATGATTTTTAGTGAGTGCGAGTAGTTAACTGGTTATTATATTTCAAATAAAAAAATGAGAGCATTTTAGGAATATTACATGAAAATACACGAAAGGAACTTGATGCTTGATGTTTTATATATGATATCAAAGTGTATGTAGATGTACATGAATGAAGAATTTCACGAAAACATTTAAAAGTGAATTAGATTAAATCGTGCAATTCAACCTACATAAATATTTCATCTGAAATTCATTAATTTGGATGGGATATTCTATTAAATAGGGCATATATAATAATTATTTTAAGATAAATCTAATGTTCAACATAAAACATGTTTATAATTAGTCGTAGTACGTGTTGATTGAAAATATTATATAAGTATAGATTTAATATCTGTATGTACTTTTCTGTGTGATATTTAAAATGATCAAAATCTATCAAATATAGGGTTTTGGGTTTGATTTTACCCTTATTGTTTGCGTAAGGCTTTTCGCTTGAACAGAACCTCAAGTTAAAAATAGATGTTCTAATTTATACTAATTAATAAATTTTAATCCTGAATTAATGTTGTTCCATGAAAAGTGTATAGACAAAAAACATCAGTACTAATTGTTTGATTATATGTAATCGTACTGTGAAGGATGATATACGCACGCAATGTGAATGCTACTGAATCTTTTTTGTCAACTCAAATTCCACTAATGTCTAATTCCACTACTGATCGACAGTCACTAAGCCTTTCTATGACCCCTTTTGGGGACAATTTCTCACAACGGTTTCATTTCTTGAATTATTAAATATTGATTTAAGGCTCAAAAGGCTAAATCTATATCAAAATCATTATAATTTATGAATCCTCAACTTTATTGCTAGATTTGAGTTCATCCTATATGCAAATCTATTCTATCGGAGTCGGTTTATTTGTAAGGAGGCCTACCAAATGGATGCCATGGGAGCTGGATGGATAATGAATTTAAACCTGAAATTTCATGAAAGAGGTAGGATCGTAATGATATCCCAATTACATCAATATAAGTTATAGGAATAAGGGAAGTCATACGTAAATGCTAAAAGTCATAGTTTTTGTATTTCAATATCATATTGATTTGCATTCAATTTGAGTTAAAAGTCTTTGAATCTTAAAGTGTATGGAAATCAAGTTTTTGAATATTTCACTCCATTTAATTATTACTACTTAATGTAAGGATCATCAACCAACATGATTTTAAACGCATTATTGAAGTCACTATTTTCTTTTAAAGAACCACATGATATGCATGTTGCCAAGAGTGGCAAGATTGCATCGAATAAACAGTTGGATTCCCTAGGCCTTCTGGGAAGTTTCTATATTAGGTAAAAGATCCCTCCAGTGGGTTTAAAAGTAAAACATTAGCAAGGAGAACGAATAATATCGACAACTAAATTACTCTCGCTACGGCAAAAAACAAAGTGCACAAAGTGAAGATTAATTTCTTTTATTTTAGTCCCTTGTTTATTAATTAATTGTTTTTCCTTATATGTTGACAAGAAAAGAAGGGATTGGATGAATATGAGATTCCCCCTCCCATCCTAAGTCCCCTTCCCCACCCCCCCTTGCCCTTCGGTGGTGGTAACATCGAGCCGAAAGTTGGTCATGATGTGATTAATAAATATATATATATAATATTTACTTTCCCAATGCGGAGAACCCTTCGATTCGTACAGGCTACTTTGTTGGAGATCAGATTCACAATGATAAATAGATATAGTCTCATTTTTCCATGGTAAAAAAAAAAAAACACAAGATTGTCATTGAAATTTCAGCGTTTTCTTGCATCCAAGATTTCCTCGAGCAACAAAAACAGGGGGGCATCCCGTCCCGTGTATTGATCGAAAGCCGTAATCTTCAAGATTTTCGATTTCTAGTCAACTCTCTTTTGTACATGTCTAAGAAATTAATTAATTACCGAATTGGAAAAATAAGTTTCCTTTGCTTTCTGCGTTTTGTCTTTTGCTGTAGCCTCAGGCTCGGCGTATGGATCTGTGGAATAAAGTATTTAAACTATTTGCCATAGAATAAATATTAAAGTATTCACTCATTGGCCACACAAAAGTTTATGAATTAAGGTTGTCTCATAATACAATTCAGTCACCGCTGCTCTTAATTGAACTATAATGAGGCTGTGCTTTCCGTTATCCAGCATATATATCCAAGGGTCTAGCTCGTATGGGTTTAGAATAATATATCTAATAATACTCATATAACAGGTCTATTTGTATTATATCTGGAAAAATTCGGGATTGTGAAATAATTTACAAATTACTACTAAAATAATATAATTAAAGATATCGTTATATGAAGTCAACTAATATGAGACTTATGTGTCTTAATTTGACTTCTTTTTTGCGCTATGCACGTCCATGGCCTATCAATACGATATAAGGCTTGCAAAATTAATAACATTTGATCTTATCTTCTATTAATTAGAGGAATTAAGTGCTTTAAGATATTTTGGATATTTGGTCTCATTTTATGCCGAAGAGTCCTGAAGTATAACACTTGCATAAGAACTCCTATCTATCTTAAAATCCACCTATCGACTATCTATTCTAATTCTAGGACAAATTAAGAATGAGGCGTACATATTAATACAGCTAAACCTCTATTTCTTAGAACAATTAGCATCAATATTGCCTAACCCAACTAGGGAAAGAAAAGAAGTGAAAAAAAGAAAAAGAAAAAAAGGCTTTCTATTTTGTGGCGTACATATTGCAAATATGTAAATTAATCAAGCTAGGGTGCAATATAGGTACAGTTGTTCAATTTGTAAAACTGCAGCTAGCTAGAAAGATAGAGGAAGGGCAGTTAGTATTTAGTAGGAGGAACATGAACATGTCTGCTATTATTTAGCATGTCATAATTCTTTAGTGTCAATTCTACAAATTAAATAAATTAACGATGGAAATAGGGTTTATTATTGATTGTAGGTCATTATTATTAGTTATGTAGGAGGGAGGGGGCCATTTTTTAAAATTTTTCATTCTTGGCTTTGTGCCCAAACATGTGGGAGTGGGAAGGATTTACTGTGCTCCAAGAAAATCCGGTCATATTTCTATCATTAGGGCTATTCCCATTGACCATTGGTTGGACTGAATGCACATGAAAACACAAACTGCTTCTACATTATTGCTAACAATTTGAAATTATCACGCATAGTTTAATTGTTACCGAATTATTATTTTTTGTTATTTCTTTTTACACTTGTGATTATATTAATTCATCAACTTTAGTTCGGACTTGGTATATTTAAATTTTATTCATCACTTAGTATGTATTGAAATTAAAAAATATTTGTTTTCTGCCTTGAACAATATAAAATTAGTTTTTTTTTTTTAATGAGAGAGAAGCAATTACATTCAAATACACATCAATTTCATTAGATGAATACATTTTTTAAAATTAAATAAATGAATTAAACACAATGAAAATTCTTTAAACTATCATTTAATAGATAAATATAGTTGTATAATAAACAAACACCTACACGCCAGCAGCCCATCAGCGCTCCTATTTCATTCAAAGGATGGTGGCGGACGGTATCAAATTAGTTTGGTAATATGTTTTAGAATTTTATATATGGGCTTGGCCTGTAAACCAGTGCTAGTTTTTGCTTTAAAAGAACACAATAGTGAGTCTAGAACTGGAAACTTGGGCCCACATAGAATTATTTATCGTTTGGAATAGACTTTAATAGAATCGTGGGCCTAAAGCCCAGAACCAAGTTCTGAACATCGTCTAACGGTACCATTTTCTGCGGCAATCTTTCCGCATGATCTAGGAGAAAAGCAAGGTCTGACATGACAGGACCAAAACCCTGCCCAGTCTATTTATTTATTTTCGGATTTAATGAAGTAATTAATTCGGTTCTCTTCATGGTGCTGCAATATTGATGTGCACCTCGATGAAGTTTTGCACCAGAAAATCGTAACCGGTTTTGAAAAGGAAGAAAGAAGCCATAGCCCATAAAAGATGAATTGTGAATTGTGAAACTTTTCTTGTATTTTGTAGTGAATGATGCCTCTTTATATTTTAGCATTCCGATTTCTTCAGAACGTGATGAGTGCCTCTTTTCTGAGCTTTACATGAGCGACTTTCATTCCGGAATCATTTAATATTGGAAGCGTTTCCTGTCTTCTTCGGGAAGGCAAGTTTGGAGAGAGAGACATTCTTGTTCTATAGATCATATATACCGTTAACTGAAGACCACCCTTCTCGCCAATAATACGCCATTATTGGAGACTACCATTCTCACCAACGCTTTGTGACTTAACAGCCTCGGCCTACGGTACTGTGCTATAGATCATTACAAACCAGCAATTGACCTACACTGGTGGCTAGTGTTTCAAGTAAAAGTATTTTTACATAGTGGATCTTTTTCTAAAGGCGAATTCTTCCGTAACAAGTTCAAACACGGCAAACAGAAATAGAATTGAATGCAGTACACTGTCTAGACGAAGTTAAATTATCAGAACTTGGCATTACAATACACATTCAGGCCAATCAATCCCACCAATTACTGCACAATGTAAAAACAAAAGAAACTCAATAAAGTGCAAGTTTCACACACTAGGAACCTTTCCCCAACATGGAATCTGTCCAGGGCGAGATTCACCCCTAGGACACACTCAAAATCACTCTGATGACTTTAAGACATAAATTGTAGGAATCCTGGTACACATTTCCTGTTAAAAGGGGAAAATGACCAGGGCTTCAGATTCTTAACAGGACTTACAATTTTGAAGTCCCAGAATCGATAAGCTGACCTATATCAAAGAATATGCTACCAAACAGGGTCTCCTTACACACCCGTATAAGTTAATCTACGTAGCTTTGCACAACAAATGCTTGCCTTGCCAGAATCAGGAAGGTAATAGTGACGACTCACATCATGAATACTCATATGACTAACTTTTTATCTTTCTTTGCTTACGGTATGCATATTTAATGCGAGGGGGCACATATTGCTTCGACTGATAACCGCTTCAACACATTGGGACACGGATCTTGCCCAAAGTTACTGTTTGATATTGTGACCGAACACCTCTGCTGCCCAATGCACTTCTGCATGATTAAAAGGAATGAAAGAGAATACGCGTTAGACAACATTATATTTCCCTAAAAGCTTATAAAGGAAGTACAAGTACCCTCTCTAAGATGGAGTATGATGTAGGAGCATGGCAAGGTCCTTGCTGGAAGCTGCCACAGGTTCCAAGAGGAGTTCCAAAGCTTGCAAACTTGATAGAAGAAATCGAATGTCCAGGACCACAACGAAGGTGAATCTTGGGCTTGTGAAATTCTTCGGGTCTGCCATAGTTTTCAATTTGCCAGTTCCTAATATTTGGGTGAAACTCAGCAACGTCTGCACAAACACTGGTTACTGATCTCTTTACAAGAGCGATTCTCGTGGGATCACCTCCAAGTTCTTCGAAAAGCACCAGCAGATTTTGGGTTGGTTTCAGCCAAGAGCGCGGTAAATGATACCTGAAAGTATTTATTTCCATCACTAATAAGTTCTTTTGATTCTTTTCTTTTCTTGTGTCATAACATTACAAGTTCATTCATACGTACCATCTTTGTGTTGGTTGGCCACAACCAAGTTGACACTTTGGTGGCCTATAAGTTCCTGCATAATTACATCCGTTGCAATTACCAGTGGCATATGCAGTCCAGTATCTTCCAAGACTCTGGCCGTTAACCCACAGTTGCCCTTTGCCCATGCTACTCATATCCAAAGCCAGTGGCTCATCTCCATCGGGTGCATCAAAATAAGCCTGCAGGATTTCAATAGAATTAAATCCATCTCTTCCAACTAGGGGCTAGATTTTTGTTGAATGCTTCATGGCCGTACCTTATGCCATGTTAAAGGCTGTGGCCTCTGGGCTATTAGAGAACCCTGCATCCAGTCAACTGAAGAAATACTATTTGGAGAGACGAGATTCATGGCTTCTCCCTTAAGCCCAACCTGTTGAGGACGTATTCATAAGAGCAATTTCCACACCAAATAACTAGTAGTGGAAAATAGTTATGGTAGATGTAGCACCTGGTAAGTCCATTTAGCCCAGGACAAATCCCATTTTCCTTGGTCAAGTCCTAGCAATGCAACGGGACCCAAAACTCCAGTGTTCCATGTCTCAAAATGTCCTCCAACATTCTTCAATTAAAAAGAAGCAAAATTTTCAGAAAGAATTCCCAAAAGATATTCAGAGATCTCAGTTAGAATGCAGAAGGCGAAAGTAATCTAGAACTAACTGGCAACCCAACAGCCACACTAAGGAGAGCAATTGTGTTTGATCCAGCACGTAGATTGACTTTTCCTTTAAATGTAAATCTCCGGTTTTGCCTTGTCCCAGAAGCAGAACCTGGATAACATAATTAACGACACCAAAAATTAAACCTTAACATGACATAAGGAAATCTATGATAATCTGTGAAGCCTTCAAAAGAATGTAACGGATTGTCTACCAGAAAGTTGTCCGTTGACAAAAACATGCAGAGCGTGACCCGTTGACTGAACAATAAGAGATGGGAGCTCCCCACCATGCAGGAAAGACTCTGTTGAACCAATATCAATACTGCATACACAGAGAAGAATGCTCAATGCTATAACTTTATCATAAGGTCAAAATCTATATAGGTAGGTGAGCGAACAGTCATATAGGCATTTCCAGCTTAAATAATCTCAGTGAGTCATAATAAATAGCATTATCGGTGGCTCAATATGTCATATTCAACTCACCTAGTTGTGTACCAAAGATAATCAGTAGCATCTCTTGTTACATTTATCTGTTCCAAGAGACCAACAGCAGAGAAAGTTGAGCTATCATCCAAAGAATTTAAATCTTCATTATATGTTTCCCAGGAGAATATTTCAGCACTGGTGGGTAGCATTTCCATCTGTGATGTTTGAACTCCAACCTGTGGTTCAGACAAACAAGGTCTCACTTGAAGAAGAAATTTAAGGACAATATAAGAGTAATAAGGTTTTGGATATAGTAATATAATTGTTGATTAGTGATCACCAAGACTACATACTTTGGCTGTATTGAAGACCACATTCCTGCAGTCAGGAAGGATGCTGATGGACCAAGGAGGCAGGTTATAATGCATATTATTGAACATAACTCTCACTGCAGACTTAGTATCATAATTTGAAAGAAATGCTGCACAACCACCAGATTCTGAAGAGTATACATGAGCCTGAAAAAATGTCAAATGTTCAGAGGAGAGCTTCAAATATCTTGACTGCATAAGCAAACCCATAGAATAGAGGTAGAAACCTGTTGTAGGCTTCCTAAAGAAGTCACAATGGGATCGGCTGAAACTAGAGCTTTCTCACATAGTTTAACTGCTCTATGTAGTTCTTTCAGATGACCATATTTAGGTTGCCGGATCAAACCTATCACGTCAAAGAAGCACACATTTAGTGGGCTAGATTTAAGTTTTAATACAGCCCATCATGAGCAAAATAAGCATCAAACCACACTTCATGGCCAAAGCTCAAGTCATACAGAAAATGACCTCATTAAGCAGGTCTTAAGACATAAAGTGTTTATTGCAAGCACTAATATCACCTTGAGGAGCAAAACTGTCGAGTGAAAAATGTGACAAAAGAATTCTAACCAAATAAAATACATTCAGGCAATCACAAACAGCCCCATGCTACATAAACATGACAAGAGCACTTCAAGAATGGGTTTTCCCTTGCAGCTAAAAGAAAGAATGTAATGCAAGCAATTGAACCTATGATTTTCCACTAGCGAAACAGAGTATAGATGGAACTTTCTTTACCATATTCATCAAGTGGAGCATCATAATCATAGCTTGTAGTGATGAAAGGGCCTCCAGCAGAGCGTCCAAAATTGGTGCCTCCATGATACTGCTCAGAAAGCATAGTGAACTTAGTTTAGAAAATACAAGGTATGTCATGTTGCCCTTATAATTAAACCAATTTTACAGTATAAGATTCTCAAGGATAAAAGAAGATGACTAATTATGAAACCAACCATGTAATAGTTAACAAATGAGCCTCCCTTCTGTATGAATCTAGCTACAGCAAATGCCAAATCCTGAACTGGCCTCCCGTGAGTTGTACCACCAAATTCTGTAAACCTAATTGTTGATCAAAGAGAGACTGTAAATGACCCAGGTTCACTTTTTGAAACAATAGTTGAGAACATAAATGTTTGGGGTGTTTGAAGAAGAGAAAAAACCTTACCAGCCACTCCAAGCCTCAGTCCATATTGTGGGTTTATAAGGTTTATTGGGGAAGAAAGCATCACAATAGAAACCGTTGCATGTGTTGATCTGCAAACACAAGCAGCAAAGAGTTATAAATGGTCAATGGACATTGGTTTAGAACTAATATACATACTTGGATTTCCTTCAAGTCTTCCAGGCAAACAACGTTTATTTTAGTTTATACTTCTTTTCATATTAAACAGAAGACATGTTCTTTCCGTGTATTGTCAAACGGAAGCAATGAGAATAATTGAGCACCTACCACAGGATCTGGCGCATCTTCTTCCTTGCACATCACCCATGGAACCCCAGTACCCAATTCTACGGCCATTTTTGCAGCCCAGGTCGCATATTTATGGCCTGGAGCACCAAGTGCTTTTGCTTGTGGCCCATACTCATTCTCAATCTGTGCAGCAAACCAGGAAAGTAATTTTAAAATATACAATACAAAGTCCAAAACACTGAGAATGAGAAATAAAACAGAGATATAACAGTGATGAAAATAACACCTGGGAGAGTATTATGGGGCCACCCTGAGATTCATATAGATTTTCACTCTTCATAAGATTGACAATTTTCTCGACAAAACCTCTCATAGCCATCTGCCACAATAAATCATAAATATTTCATACCGCAATCCCATTTAATGCAACTGTATTTAGCACAACGAAAGTCTGTTAAGGACTTCCCCAGTAGCAACTGTAAACATTAATGGTGGTATTCTATTTATACTGACTCCTTAATAAAAGGAAGAGGCAACAGACAGGGGATACTAACCTTGAATGGCTCATTGTCTGTCCTAAAGCTAATCCCTGGTACATATTTGAGCCAAACTGGAAATCCCCTGCACACAATGAGAGAGAATTAAAAAAGAAGCTCCATGCTATGCAACAAAGACCCGATTTAGATCTACGGAAGATAACCGAAATTGTTACCCGAAGTTCCATTCCGCGCAAACATAAGGCCCAATGCGGAGATGAGCATATAGCCCTGCTTTCTGGATGGTTTTTATAAACCTTACCAGATCATATCTCCCTTCAAAATTATACTGAAATCCAGAAACAACGTTCAAAAAGATACAAGCTTTAGACCAAATTGAACAAAAACAGGCAGAAAAACACGAATTCTGAAGAAAATTCAGGAGAAAGAGTAGTACATTGCCAGGAGAAGGCTCGTGTACATTCCAAAATACATAAGTCTCAATGACATCCAGACCTCCTTCTTTAGCCTTGTTAATCAGATCCTCCCACATCTAAACACAATAATGCATTTCACTAAAAAAGGACGACTACACTATTTCCAAGAAATGAACGAAGACATTCTCAAAAAGAGAAGAAAAGAAAAAGATTTCATCTTGAGTACCTCAGGGGTGCTTCTGGGGTAATGTATGGAACCGGAAATGAGAATTCTTCTCTGACCATTAATAACTATGGCCCTTCTATCATAAGTGACACTACATTGCACCAGCTCAACCCCAAGAAACACCACCATGCACACCCAGAGAACCCACTTTGAAACTGAGTAAATTCTCATGTTTCCTCTCTCAAATTTTACAAGTCTCTCTCAATCTCTCTCTCTCTCTCTCTCTCTCTCTCAAATGGCTCTTCTTTTCTCTTTCTATTTGCAAATTGCTTGCATAATTGCACTAGTGGAGATTATGAAGCCAAATCCAAGGCAGACTGCTTATGTAGGGCTAATTGGATGTGGGAAAACTGAATAACCGTACATTCCTAATGTGGATATCTAAGAGAGGAAGCAGTTAACGAGAAAAACGTGAGTGAGTGAGTGTGTATTATATATACGCTTGTTGTGCGTACAGCTTTGAGTCACTGTTGTAACTGTGTGAGCTCAGCACTGGAAAATGCAAAATTTTAGAGAAGGAAATTAAATGAACTGTTTTTCTCATTTTCCCTTTTTCTCCTTATTCTTTGTCTGGTAAAAGCAAAGAAAATACTAGAATAATAAAATGACTGGGAACAAGGAGAGTAGAAGACAGCACAGAAGGTATTAAACATCGTTAACTATTACTAAGCATTTTTTGATAAAGTTAATTATTACTAAGTTGAGTCATAAGTAAGATTGATTGTTGATTAAGGTGAAGTTTGAGAAGCGCTGCTCACGCTCCCGGATTTTAGGGGACATTATCAAGTGGTTGGTTAATTGCCACCGTAAATTAGCACACTACAAATACAATGTGCGGCGGTCTGCGTTATAAATATTCTTACATTGCTGTATTCGTACGATGGTATACATAATTAAACTTAATTAACCGCAGCAAAATTAATAAGCTATCCTTTTAATGAAAAACGCCCCCCTCACCGACAGCTGTAGAAGAAGTTAAATAAAAGGAATTTGGGGGTTCACCAAATAGTTTCTTAAAAAGGGATAGTGTAATTGTAAGGAAGGAAGAAGCTGAAAATGCTGCATCTGTCCAATTTATTTGGCAAAAAGAAAAAGGCCCACAGGCCACTCACCCTCCCACTTCCATTCCATGTGAAACTGCTTCTTTTTATTTTCGTTTCTGCCCATTTTCGCTTGTTCAGGGCCGGCGTGTCCTTTTCTTTACCAGTGAGACAGACAGCAAAACAAAGCCTTGTTACCAGAAATTACAGCTTGCTACTATCTTCGTGTCAGAATTTATGTCATTTTTTTTCCTTTACTAATGGTGTTCACGGGTATGAAATTTATCCTCCTCTATTCTTCCCCCCAAGTCGCTTGGTCAAACCATGTCCCAGAATACTCTTGTCTCATAGAGTTTGGTAGTTAGTTTTCGTGTGCATCTTGTATTTGTTATCTCTTGATATGATGGACAATAATTCGCGACATGTGAATCAAAGAGCTTTTTTCCTTTCTTTCTTTTCTTTTTCTTTTTTTCTTTTGTATGTCATGCTACCAGTAAGAAGCGGCCTCTTTTCTTAGTTATTTCAGGTTTTAACTAATACTTTAGTTTTACCAATTTGTAGAAAGAAAAAAAAAAGAGAAAGGGAAAAATTAGTAAAAGAAAAAAGGGTGGAGAACCTGAAGCAGTAAAAAACTACCATAGTTAGTTAACGGTAAAGAGAACAGTAAAAAGAAATCTTTTCTTTAATTAGTTGGAATCGCTTTTCTCCATGAGGAACATGATTAACAATCCGTTGAAAAGGGATTAAAGAGCAAAAAGAGCCATGTGGGATTAGCTAGTTAATCTGTGTGGAAATGATGGTAAGTGAGAAATGGTCAACAAAAGAATCCTAATAGGTTAGATTAATATTCTTTGGATACCATAACAGTTAGTGCAATTGTTTTCGAGACACTTTTTGAGTTGAGAGGATGCTTTTCCCCATATTCTATTTTCCGCTTTATAAGCATTCTTAATGGCGCGATAGACGGAAACAACTCCCCACCCAACTTGGATCCTTTTTCCCATCCATTTCGACTTTGACTACGTACTGCCCACCGCCACCAGTTATGATATAAATAATACCAATTTTTCCACTTAAACTAAGAAAATGCAAAAAAAAAAAAAAAAAAAAAAGAAAGACACATTTTTAAACAAAATTATTCGATATATATATGTATATATATATCAATGAGAAAAACATTCACATTCACTACTCCAGTTTGCTTTGGGCGTGCTGTGGAAATAGCAGTTTAGGGTTAGTCGTGGTCACTTCATTAGGGTCCCCGCCCCCGAGTTGAAGCCTCGGCCGGATAAAAAGGCTTGGTCTTGGCCGCACCTGGTGCTTTGCACCAGGTGGGTGAAAAAGTGACA
>JACFYI010002069.1:1852361-1869450 GCA_014898755.1 Handroanthus guayacan
GATCGTCTGGGAGCAGGAAGCAGGGAGAGCGGAGAGAGCATTCGCAAGGTATGATTGTTTGACGGTGATGAAGAAATTTATGCTGATCAACAAGACAGATCAACTTACAGCACCTCCTGGAATGGAGATCGTTGATTATCTAGAAACCCCTTCGATCTTACCACCCTGGATTACTGAGGAAGAACTCCAGGTGTTTGCTGACAAGTTCCAGGAATCTGGCTTCACTGGTGCTTTCAACTATTATCGGGCTTTTAATCTGTGAGTCTAACTTAACATACTCTAGATTAGTGGCGGAGCCAAAAATTTTTTTCGGTGGGAGCATAAATATAAATATATAAATATAAAATAATTATATACATCTACACGTTCAAATAAAATACATCTATACAATTACAGTCGGCCACATCATGTTGATATATTTTGAAATTGTTGTACAATTTTTTTCAATTTGTAAAACCGTTAACGATACAACATTACCAGTCCCTTGATCTCCAATTTCAATCCTCATACGATAACGACAAAAGCAATAAATTTTCACAAAAGAATAAAATAATTTACTTGTAGTTTTCACAAAGGATTTCCTTTAATCAAGGATTTCATTACAGACAGATTCCTTCTTATAGAATGAAGATCCTACACTAAACTTCATGGAAGTAAAATAAAATAAATAAACAAACAAAAACAATACAAGGGCCAGAAGCTTCAATTGATACAATTAAAAACAAATAAAAACAATGTAAAATTTATTATTGATACAGTACAAAATTATTGAAATAAATCAAGATTTTATCATCAATATTATATTTAAAAGAAAGAAATTAGATATTCACATATTTTAGTTCTTGCAAGATAAATAAAAAAATCTTGTATGAGTTCTGAATCTCCTTAAAAAATAAAATAAACACAAATTATTGGATTGGTATTTGGGAATAGGAAGAGTAGAGGTAGGCATCTGAAAAGGGCTTTGCTCTTCAATTTTTAGCTCACTTACTCTCCTTTATTATTATTTTTTTTAACGATAGAGTGTGGGGGGTAAATTTTAAAATTTATGGTGTTAATATGAAAATATCACGTACATAGAAGTCATTTTGAAAAATTCAGTGGGACAGTTGTCCCCACATTGGCTCTGCCACTGCTCTTAATATTAATCTAATTACAACTTACAGCCCCAGTTATGATTAATATTCGATCTAATGATAGAAACTGGGAGCTACTAGCACCATGGCAAGGGTCGAAGATAACCGTTCCTGCTAAGCTGATAGTGGGCGACAAGGACATTGGTTTTGAGTCTGGTGGAACAAGGGAGTACATACAAGGGAACACTTTCAAGACCTTAGCACCAAATCATGAAGTCGTCATTCTTGATGGTCATCACTTCATTCATCAAGAGAGACCTCAACAAGTTTCACACCAAATTCTATCCTTTCTCCAGAAACTCACTTGATTAATCGATGATCACTTGTGATGCTATTACGCAGCGCGAAGAATCACCAAAAGAACATCACAAAACAACTGTGGCTTAATTTGAGTTCCTGCTCGTTGGTGTTGTCATCGCGTGAGATGATGACAAGTTACCAACAGGCAACAGCCTTTCATACTTCGTTCATTAATCAATGTGTAATCTAAGAGAACTACCACCAAGTTCATTGGTATCTTAGGATTTTTCTTAGCACCATATGCAATCACATAAATGATTTTCTCTACTCTTGTGGTTCACTTCTTCCTCAACTGCACATATATATTGTAAGTTAAACCAAATGAACAACTTTTCTAAACATTGAAATGGACATATAAAATGACAATCACATTTCCCATGAAGCAGAAAAGGTGAAGTAAGCACAATGAAAGCTGAATATAACACACAAGAGGTACAGGGACGACATTTTTATTGATTCTAAAGAATACATATGTATTTTAAGTATTGATCTTTCTGCACTGCTTCCGGATTTCTCCCCTTGAACCCGTCAATGGAGAAATATTTCCCATCTTGACCATGGACTTTGCAAATTGCTCAAAGAAAAGCTTGTTGTTTGCAGCATATTTCTTAACTAACTCCAGCGATGCTTTACTCTGGGTCACTAGAACTTGGTCCGAATTCAAGAGGCCCTTGAAACTCAACAAATTCTTGAAGTAGTTGTTATCAAATTTTCTAGGGGTGACAAAGTCCAAGAAAAACAGATTCTGGTCACCACCAGATCTTGGACACCTGGTCCGCAACTGTGCTGCATAAGATTGATCCAGGGTACGGTCAGGTTGTGAATTTCCTGATTGGTTATAGAGCCTTTGCCTGAAGCTGACACATCTTGAATTCCCAATGGTGTGGCTTCCTGAAAGGAGGATTGTATTTAATGACTTAAAGCCCTTCAGCAGAATGAAACTAATCATAATAGATCAGAAAAGAGCAGTTCTATTTAGAAGGATATTGCTTGTTTTCTTTGCAAGATATTTTAACTCTCTGATAACAATACCGTCGGCATAATTTTTTCTTTCAATATAATCATTGAAGTATGTAATCTCGACATAACACTAAATGAATGTTAAAATCTTGTCAATCTTTTACCAGATAGAGCCACAAGATCAACAATGTCAAGGCCTTGTTGCTTAAACTTAGTGAGGATGGTCTGGAATGTGTTGTTAGGAGCAGGAATATTATTGTTTGAGCCACTCAAACTGGCACTTCTGGAATCCCTTCTTCCCAGCGGAACCACCCAACTAGGCCCTCCAGCCTGTATGAAAACACACACAAGGACATGATCAGCTATCTTGTAATTGTAACTTATTAAATTTAGCTAATTATTTTATTTCTTGAATTGCAAAACGTTGCATGTCTTTTTTTCACTCACAAGAACGGTGGAATCCCTAGCAGCAAGAGCCAAGATATCAGCACAAGAAACTGTGTGAGGGCACTCTTTCTCGAGTGCAGATTTAATTGCATCGATCACTTCAAATCCACGAGCCGAATTCCTGTTAGGATTTGATATCTTTTCAGTGATTATGCTCCCGCTGCTATCCAGGAGTAACGATGCATCACAACCCTGCATATTTTCAAGAGAAGAAGAATACTTCATTAATTTCTGCACATACACCAAACGAAATTTTGGTAGCACTTAAAAGTTTAGCTCTATACAGATCTACATTATGCAGCACTTGGAAATTTTGTTATCTCTCAGGTTACATATTTTAGCATTGTGCTAGAAGAATGTGAAGCTGTCCTAGAGAAATTTTATCTGTTTATCGATATCGAGAGTGCCAATTGGAGTGGTGACAAACCTTGACAAAACAATCATGAAAATGAAGCCTCAGAAGTGAAGCAGCCATACGGGGCTCTTTAGCAACGGCCTTTGCAACAACGGACTTAACAATTTGTTGTGCTCTCGGGCATGACCTGTCGTAGAACTGTGGGTAAAGGCAACGTCCATTGGTTTTGTGGCCGAAGCAAAGAGGTGCAAAAGCAAGCACTGCTAAAATCACGAACAAGTTGATGGACTTAGACGACATTGTTTGTTATATATGTTGCAGGAAAACTATAGAGGAGGGGAGACTTTGTGTGGTGGAATTTGGGGAAAAACGCAAGGGTATTTATAGATTTGAATTAGAGGGGAGAAGAGGAGTAACTCGTAAAGGCAAGTATTTTGGTTTAGACCTTCGATGCAGAAAGCTTACAAGTATTACAAGTACAGATGGCTTTATTTCATGTTAAAGGTGCCACAATATAATCCTACAGATGGTATTTCATTTCTCAATTCTCCGAACGCTTTCCATGAACCCCGGCCCTTGCAATCTTTAAAGCAACCTTTTGAGTAGGACTTTTTGATTTTGGTTTGAGCGGTGGCTAAGGACCAAAAAGTGATTGAGAAGATTGACAAAAATGGGATCAGAAGCACCTATGACCTAACCAAATTATATCATGCACTAAAGCTGCAGTATGCATCCCTTATTAATATAATAATAATATATTTTAGGCATTGCTTAATTTCTTTCTCTATCCCCATTGCCAATTAAAACCACCTGTCTTGCTACAATCATAATACGTACGATGATTACACATGCATGTGTGTTGTCGGTGGAGAGTGGAGACAGTGTACCCCAATAAAATTGTCTCTTGAGAAGGCCAAGATTAATTATATCTGATCATGGGTCTAATTCTAGCTAGTCTTGTTTGTCAATCCAAGTCCTTTTCTATATATGTGATTCAATTGCTGATCTTATTGCAATTAAAATATATGCCACCCATCAAAAAAACAAAAAAAAATTAAAATATATGTCACCAAACAACTGGGAATGGAGCATTGCGGGAGACAAAAGTTAATTAGCAAGTGAGAGGGGCATTGCGTGACTGATACTAGTAGTGTAGCGATTGGGGCTAATTACTTTTGACTTTTGAGGCCAAAAGATGATCTTTGAAAGACAAATAAGGAATCACTTTGTTGTGACATAAATTTAGAAGAGTCATAATGAAATAGGGGAAAGCAATGTTCGCATGCATGAGCATCGCGACAAGTATCAAAGCAATTATTATCAAGAAAAAGACTTCACAATTCACGTATTAGCAATCATTTCATTTTGAAAAGTGAAAGGTCATGTTACATATATATGTAGACTGTGGTTAACTCCTTTACTAATTGGTACATTCATTTGCTAGTAACATATATATATATATATATATTACATTGGGTTGGGATTCTGTTACTGTGTAAAGCTTGACAATCCTTTCCTTAATCCATAATCTATATCTATATCTATATCTATATACTAATTATAAAAGTATGAATAATATAGTGATTTCTTCCATTTTTTGTATGTACAAAATCATTAGTTTATAATATTAATTAGGTATAATACTTTGGTAAATTTAATTCAAGTTTAAAGAATATTAAAAACATTAAATTAATTGGTATCCTTCACAAGTTCCAAGACTATAAAATACATGGATATTTAATTAATATTTCAATGTATCTTTCCCACATTTACCTCATAATAAATAGGTTTTTAATTATTGCAAAAAATTAAGTATTCAATCGATGTTTCAATATACATAAAATGCATCTTTTTAATTCAATATTTTCTTTTAATTTATTTCTAATAAAGAGATTCTTTGTATAATTCTTTAAATAATGAAAAAAAATATTAGGTAATTTCTGCAATAATAAAATTTCGTGATTTTAAGAATACATTAAATAATATTAAATAGAATAAAAAAAATGGTATAATTGGTATGCAAGAATGAGGTATGAATGGAATGTGTATTCCTAAGTTTATTCCGAAACACTTGATTAGTATGACTTAGGGAATGAAATTCTTATTCTCGTAAGAATGCCTATTCCCAAAAGTATGGGATTAGCCATTCCTTCTCACCTCCATGGTAGTATCTATTCCCAACAAACTGGGAATAGATTATAATTTATTAATTACAAAAGCACCTTTCATGAAATTAGACAAGTTTAGAATTTTTACAAAGTTTCAGATCATATTTATTAAAAATATTTATTTACTTACTTACAAATTATTTATTTTATTTAAAAATATTATTTATTCAAAAAAAATATTTATTTAAAATATTTTTATTTAACAAATATTTATTTCTAAAATATTCATTTATTTAAAAATTATTTATCTATGTAAAAATATTATTTAAAAAATATTTATTTATTTATTTAAAATTTATCTGTTTATTTAAAAAGTATTGTTTATTTAAAAATATTTATTTTTTAAAAATTATTTAATTGTTTATTTGAAAATATATTATTTGCAAATATTTATTTAAAATATTAATTAATTTAAAAATGATTTATTAATTAACAAATATATTATTTACGTATTGATAATTTTATTTAAAAAGTCCACCAATTAAAGGGTAATTTGGTCATTTAAAGTATTTCCATTCCAATTCTTGTCAATTAAGATTCATTATCAATCATGAGATTGGAATTAAGTAAGGAATGATCATATCATTCATTTTCTATTTCTTATGTATACCAATCGTAAGAAAAGTAATAATTACATAATTTCTTTCCCATCTTTATTTCATTCTTAAAGTAATTCCTTTCCTATCTAATTCCATTCCTACATACCAATCATGTTTAGCAAAAAGATAGGTATTGAGTAGACGTTCCAATATATTTGAAATGTATCTTTTTAGTTCAAATTATCCTATTATTTCATTTATAATAAAAAGATCTTTTATATCATTGTTCAAAAAATAAATAAATATTGGGTAATTTTTACAATGGTAAATTTAATAATAGTAAGAATTGATTAAATAGAGTGAAATAAAATAAGAAATATTGCAACGTGAATGTTAGTAATATCAAAATTATGAAATTAAACTGCCATAAAATAATCATATAATTAAAAATTTAACTTCGTACTACAATAAAAGAGGAGATTATTTAATGATAGAAAGTGGTTTTATAATTTTTAAATCTAATCAATATATCTAAATTAAATTTAATTATAGTGTCTAACTACACATTTCTAATAACATAATTCAAATAGTGATACACTGGTTTGAAATTTTTAATTAAAAATAGTTGTTATCTAATTTGAAGAAAATAGACATTATTCTATTCATTCCAAAATAAAGTACAAACAGTCGGTTTTAGATAACAGAAAGTATAAAATATACACATACATATTTATATATCATAGAAATTGTGGCACGCTCGATGCCTATATATACCTAATTTGTTTTTAAAAAATTAAAATAAATATTCTTTCTTTAAATAATGGGTTTTTTTTTTCTTGAATTTATTATGTAAAATAATATAATAGAAAGGTAAATTTGGAGAGAAAAGTTAGGAAAAAGAATTAATTGAAGAAAAGAGTGGAATAGAAAAATAAATTTTAAAAAAGAAAAGTTAAAAAAGTATGTTGTCATTATCTTTTATAATGGGGTTATTCTTGTCCTTTTACTTATTGATGGACAAAAAGTTGGCTACTTTTTGCCTCATACTTTATATATATATATATATATATTAGCTACTATGCACCCTCAATATATATGCATATAATAATTTTTATTTTCGAACATAATACTCACATATAAATCTACATTAGTATTACAAAATGTGAATATTTCAACTGTATCATTTGATTTTGACAATATTTCAAATTTTAAAAATTAAAAAAATTGATTGTCCACTTATATTTTTAAATTATTTAAAATATGCTTATTAATGATTATTTAAAATTTAACATGGTAAATTCACTCAACATAAAAATAATAACATTGATTTTATTTATATATGCAAAATGATAATATTTAAATATATGTGACTGGGTTGTAGGATGTAACGTAATGGACATATAGTAATAATTAAATTCCGATAAAATAAATGAATATATAGAGAGAGAGAGAGAGAAACGGTAATTTTGAGGCCATATCAAATAAGGCCTCAAACGTTACCGAGATATATATATATATATATATTAGCGTCCACTTCACACTCGATACGTGTATACAAAATAATTAATATATTTTTATATATTAGAATATAATACAAACTTTTTTTGCGTATATTTAATAATCTGAATATGATCAATATATTAATATAATATAACATAATTTAATATAAAAAATAAATTAGTAAGTTAATGATATTTTATTGTATTATGGGTGATTATCAATAGGTATTTTGGGTATGACACATAAAAAAATACTATCAAAATAACTACATTTGACCCTCACATTTTATGTATAGGATATATAATAAGCAAAAAATAATTATTAATTCAAACTATAGTGATTAACTAAATAATAGTAAATATGTAATTTGACAATTTAGAAATTTTATTGTATTAATAAATTCTTCATAAAGTATAAGCATGAAAATTTGACAAAAACTTTCTGGACAATAATGAATTTGATAGTGTTGGATGAAGATGGATGGCTATTTTATGCAATGTCGGAGGAAAAAGACAAATAAAATAGTGGCTATCCCATGGTTATGATTCATAAGAGCAATTTCGTCACAAATTTCGTATGATTGTTATGATTTTTTTTCTTTTTTCTTTCTTTTTTTCCTTTTCTTTTTCCCCCCCTTTGGAGAGAGAGCCAACTGTTGTCATGAGCTAAAGCGAGCAACTTCTTCCAATCCCATATTAATGAACTTTTAACACATAAACTAGCTTCTATCAAACATTAAGAGGAAAAGTGATAATTTTTAAAGTATAGAGATAAGTGTTGCATATGTGATAGTACACAGGGACCATCTATATTCTATACTTAATTGATATTTCAATATATTTCAAATGCACCTTTTTCATTCAATGTATCTTTCAATTCATTTCAAATAAAGATACATTAAAAAATGAATTAAATATGTATTTGAATGAATTATGAATTAAAATAAAAATGCAAGAAAGATATATTAAAAGATTAATTAATTTTTGTCATATTCTCATCATCAAACTAATTCATTGACTCCAAATTTCTCCCGCGAAAGTAAGGATTGAATCCATTTTGTACCCCAATTACGAGCCTAATTAGTCAAGTACTTCTTTGATTAATCTAGACACACACACACACTAATTATAAAAGTTTGAGTGGAACTGGTTTCTTCTCTTTTTCGATATATCTTTTTAATTTTTTTTAAAGCAAACATTAAGTTAATTATGTCTTTCAATATACTTCTTATAGAAAATAAATACAATTAACATTTAGAAATTTAGTAATTAATTTTATTTCAATTTAAAAATTTTGTAATTTATGAATGAAATATTCACCATATATAAAACCAATTGAATTATTTTGAACAAAATAAATATGAACTCTCAAATTAAATATAATAAAGCCATGTGCAATGCACGTGTATTTTCCTAGTTATTAATTAAAAAAAAATACCATAACATATTCAACAAAAAAAATCGCTTGACCACTGTATGTGACCAAAACGAGACAGCCAACTATGTCTCTTGTTAGAAATTATTAATTGTGAGAAATATAGATACATATATTGCTAGCTGGCGTCAAGTGAGAACGGGACTTGTTAAGACCGAAATTATTGTACTTTGATTTGACAGAAGCCATGACTAAGAGTAACGTTAATTGCTGTGATTTAAGCATTTAAAGAAATCCAAATAAGTTAATATTTACTGTAATTTTTAATCTGTTTATATATGTATATATATGCACACACTTTCATTTCTTTTCAATTATTATTATTATTATTATCATTATCATTATTTTTTTTTTAGCCAATGTTGTGATGCCTCGCTTTCTTAAGCTATTTAATTTGTTTAGGCTGACAAGAGTTGTTTAATTTCCTTAGGTTGGTCAAAGGGTAAGTGGGCACTCCACTAGAAGCTCAATAATAATTTGAAAGAGTGTGCTTGTTGTAGCCCGTTGGCTTTATCTAATCATATAAATATCTTGTCAATTAATCAATTCTTAATTTCACAATAATAGAAATCGTGATGTCACCATTCAAATGTAATTTTCAGCATGCCCAAAAGCCGTTCCTGCCCTAGATTAACATTTTAACTTTTAAGCACCACCGTACCCAAAATATACAGAAACAATGCATACTCACTTTCTAGCAGAGGTACCAATGAAGGAACAAATGCTTTTCGGATTTGAGAAAAGGCATGCATGGCTGACGCTGATGTTATTATTGAGTACGTAATGTGTAGTCACACTTGAATAACCAATTACTACATTAACTTATTATGTTACTTAATAAGCATCAGGAGACGGTAGCCAGAATTAATGGTTGATATATAACATGAATTAAACTCCAAGGATTCAAGAAATCATCATCTGATCATGATCACCACAATCCTCTATATATCTCCAAATCTGTTTGATCACTTCATGCAGGTGATCATAATATCATTAAGAGCCTGCAGCCCGTGATTCAATTCAGACATCTGAGCTCTGAGAACTGAGTTCTTGGACTCAATATTAAAGTGAAGCTGCGTAGAAACATTGATGTTGGTCAGAATATGATTGTTTGAGCCACTTGAGCTACCAGATCATCCAAGTGCTTCTGTTTTCTCATTCGGGATCTTCGTGCTTATTCCCTATTCATCAGCATCCGATTTCGTTTCCTCTGATCCATTATATATTATAGATTTTCCTCAGAACCCGAGATTTGATGGGAACTAGACGCTGCATGAGTTCCACTGATTGGTGAAGCCATGTTATCCTTATGTGATCAGTTAATCATTATTCTTGGCCTAGTTGAAATAAGTTTTGGTTCCAAGAAAAAGGTTTACTACACCTTCTCCAGAGCAAAAGACTAGATTTGATATTTGAAGATTCAGCTTAGTTTTGTGTTGTGTTCATGACAAAACATAGAACCAATAGAGAAGGACAGCAGAGAAGGATTGAACTAGGTGCCAACGGCAATGAAGAGTTGAGTTTACTGCAGTTCCAGAAAGAAGGATTTCACTGAGCATCAGCGACATGAGTCTTGTAATATTCTAACAATCTCTTCCACGTGAAAATTATTGAGGTATTTCTACAAACAAAGAGAAATTGATTTGGATCTTCTGAGGACAGACTTTTAGAACATTGAAGATACAAAGAAGATGAAGACAATATACGTAGAGCAACAGTTGCGAATAACGTAAAAAGATGAGAGAAGGAAGAGGCTTTCTATAGTGTTTGAGATGGAATACGCAACACTTATCCACAGGGAATTAATAAACTATTGCTTATGTTAGCAATCATGCAGATTAAATAATTGCTACTGTTTTTTAGTATTGAGTATGCTCTTTATCCTCAGAAGAAAGTGTTATGTAGAATTAAGCCCTCCCAATGGTATAATCCATTCTCGACCTTGCTAATCCAATTTTTCGAAGAGAAAGAAACACAGAAATACTAAAAACTCGCAGAATTTTACCTTATAATCAGGTATTTGGAATCTCCAAACGGAAAACAAAAAAGCTAAAGAAAGAAAGAAAGAAAGAAAAGAGTTCCTGGCTATATCTAGTCACTGATAGTAAAAAGCCCATAAAATTGTGGCACGATCAACATTCACATGCCTAAGGACTAAATCAGTTATTGTCTGTAGACTGATATATCTTCAGTTTTATTGAATTCTAACTGATATTACTCATCATCATCGCTTGAAGCAGCACTAGTTTCAAGGACAGAAAAGTGCATATCTCCAGTTTTAAGATGAACATAAAATCCAATCTCTTCATTTCCATCAAGCCTCCTATCAGCAACAACCTTGGCTGCCCAATCTTGAAGGAATCCAAACGGGCCAAACTTCTCATCTTGCCTAAGTTGTAATGAATATTTCTTCTTTGTGTCATCATCCACAATACAGAATGCATAGGATAGGTCATGAAAAAGTCATCCCACAGTGGGATGTACAGACTCAATGACTACCATAGGTAAAGAGATCGTCTTTACACCTCTACAATTCAAAAGAACTGAAATGAGAAGCATTACTAAAACAGATCGACATAAGCAGCTTCAGGATGGTAATGGAACATCTCTCTCCACATCATCTCCCTAATAACTGGTTCACCAATACCCTCGTCTATATCAATATTGATTCCATACTGAGCTGGAGGATTGCTAAGTGGATCATACAGACTGGAGATATAAGGGTGACAGAGAGCGTCTGCAGCTGTCATTCTTTTGGGTGGGTCAAATACAAGCAGCCTCTCCAACAAATCTATAGCCAAAGGGTCCGCATGGGGATATAAGCAAGAAAAGTGAGCTCCGCTGGAAAAGCTAAGTGACTGTATGAACCTCTTGGTTTTTTCACTGTCTACAAACTCAAGATCAGCTTCAGATTGGTTACCGAGAATGCAGATGACAAGCTTAACTTGGTCGAGGCAATCTTTTCCAGGAAAGATTGGTTTTCTGCCAAGGATTTCTGCCAAGATGCATCCCACAGACCACATATCAATGGAGGGTCCGTAATTGTCAAAGGAAAGAAGTAACTCTGGTGCACGATACCATCTCGTGACCACATATTCAGTCATGAACTGTCCGTTTTTGCTCCCAGTTCGTGCAAGTCCAAAATCACAGATCTTTAGCTCGCAACTAGCATTGACAAGGAGATTTCCAGGCTTCAGGTCCCGGTGAAGAATGTTGGCAGAATGCAGATATTTCAATCCCCTAAGCAGCTGCATACATGTATAATATTGCAGTATAAGTAAGCCTTCTTGCATCTTATATCAAAAGAGAAAAAAAAAACTGAACAGTCAATTATTTCAATGTTCTTGCGATCAATTCTTGCACGTGGATTCTATACTAGCAGTTTAAAAATTCAGAGAATAAATTCAAGACCATAACAATCAAATGGGATCCTGTAGGTTTTGGATGCAAAAAAGAGACTAGATATGATGTTGTTTCAGTACGTAGCTAAGAAACCATATATTGACAAATTAACAAGTTCTGTCACTGTCCACTATTTGTGTTGCTATCATCAGTAAATTGAAAGTTCCTGGCACCGAACGCTAACAAAATCAAAATATACACATTGAAAATTACCGCATCCTTGAAAGCTAAAACCAGAAAGAGCAAAAGGCAGAGAATCAAGCATTACCTGAAAAATAAAGTACTTGCAATGTTCATTGGTCAGAGGCTGTGGAGAGGTAATAATATGATGAAGATCAGTATCCATCAACTCGTAGACCATGTACACATCCTGAAAACCACTCCGATTGGCCGCAATCATAACATCCTTTAGAGCAATCACGTTCCAATGTTTTATGCATCACAAGAAAATGAGTTCTCTCAGAGTCCTGAGTGCACCGACTTGGTCTCCAAACACATTAGTAATCTTCTTGATGGCCACTACTTCTTTCGTCTCCCTATTGATCGACGAGCAAACCAGCCCGTATGCTCCTTTGCCTATGGGCCTGAGCGGAATATACTTGGCGTCAATTTCAAACACCGTGTACCACATTTTATAGGAACGCTTTCTGTTAGGCTGCATGTGCACAGGAGTCACCACCGTCATCGTCCTATCAATTTCAATATTTCAAACGATTGAAATAACAAGATGAGATACTCATGTATTCATAATTCATGGGAGGCGCTCGTATCTTTAAAAAGAAGAAAATAAAGTGAGGGGGCTTACATATGAATTAATCGGTGTCTTCTTGGCTCGCCTAGTGTTACTGAATTGGGATGGAAAAATAATATTAATGTTGGAATTTTGACTTAATGACTTTCCTTTCCCTTCAACCTTCCACCTTTTATTAAGTCCCTGAAAAAGAAAACGTTTCTTTCTATAAGGAGTAGAACCCAAATCTCAAGATTTCACCGCCAACTTTCCAAAATCGATCTTTCAGAGATAGTAATAACAAACAAACAATACAAAGATAATCATCATTGAAAAACCTGAGACTAGTCTCTTAACTATTTTGAAATCGATTGTAATTATGGTAACTGAATTAATTATTTCCATATGAAAGTTGTTGGTCAGAACTCAGAAGAGGGTGGGTGATGAATATATACCTAAACCATATATATATATATATATATCAAGAAAAGGAATATAATGAAGCGCGGCATATCATGTAATTCATATACGGCGATCAGAAGCTAGCACTTAGGCGTAAGCCTCTTCGCTTACTCTTCTAACTTCTTCTCCTCTTAGTTTACCAAAAATTAGATTAGATTTTAACCAATTACTCACTCATAAACGAATCAAAACTTCGTTTTCTATTTGTTAGATTTACAATTTATTTGGTGGTTTGAATTTTGTATTATGAGGAACAAGTTTTAGGTGTCCACGTGTAAGAGTTAAGAGTCAACTAATCTTTACCCATAATTTCTAGTACTGTTTGTGGACCAACAACTACGGGCGTTTTGGAGACTGCAAGGACTTTTAGACTTTAGTTGAGCTTATCACTTATCAGTTTCTTATTATAAAGTATATATTTCAAAATACTTGGTAAGACATATCCAAATTTATAGAATACTAAAGTGTTTGATATTATCACTTTTATTGTCTTAGTTTTTATTAAAGAATTCGATTTTCTTTTTTTTAAAAAAAAAAAAAAATTCTAACATTTTATAAGATATAATATTTTTAAAAGTAAATTTAGACAAACACCTTAAAATATACTAGCATCTATTATACACTCAATGTGTTTCACAGAATGATCAATATGTATTTCATATGGTATACTAAAGTATAGCATATACTTTATATTCGTGTGTATTTAGTAATTAGAATTCTATTAAAATATTTAATTTAAGTATATACGTTATCTAATATAAATAGATAAATTAGTGAGTATATCATATATGAAGTTTAATGGGTTGTGGGTAGTTAAATTAAGATGAGTTAATACTAAGGAGTATTTTTGGCAAAAACACATGAAAATATACAACTGAAATAACTACGTACGAGATAAGGCTCTCAAATCTCAATCTCACACTTTATATATAGTGTTGTCAAAATATGTCGTCATGAAACCGTTGGATATTATTAAAAACATGGTTGAGATCTTATTTGAGTTAGATAATAATCCAATATATCAAACCACTTTATATGGTTGAGCTCCTCTAGAATTATAAGCAATTTGAATCCTCTTTTCTCACTAATGAATGGGGTATTTTTAGTGGATTGTTTGATACACCATAGTCCATATGATATCATGCCCTTTTGGCATTATCTTACGCTTCCACCTGTCCCTACGCAATGGCTGAGATTAACTGGTTCATTACGGCGATTCAAGCTTAATCCGCCCCGTTCAAATAAAGGTATGGGTAGGCCTGTCAATGGGTGGGGTTTTACCCTATCCAAACCCATACCCAATAAATACCCTATAGTTAAGACCCTATGTTTATCCTACCCAATGGGTCTTAAGACCTATTGGGTCTATGGAATGAGTATATTCTATATTATTCATACCCATTGGGTCTACTATATGCTATCAAAAGACCCATAGGGTCTATCATCTATGTTAATAAAAGATTTATTGAATTTGTGGATTATCAATTGTATTTTATACAGATTTTTATATTGTTAATGTAATAAGAAATTATGAAATTTAATATTTTCGATAAATTAAACATACAATTATAACATATTCTTCAAATTCAATGTTAATAAAATTTAAAATTCTAAAGTTTTTGGTTGTATATGCTCTTAATTTGGACTATTTTTTTAATATATATATATATTCATACACATATATGTTGTTTTTTTAACGAACTAAGAATGCATCTTATTTGATTAAAAGTTATGTATAGAGTTTATTCTTTTTATATAATTTTGATGATTGTAAACTACAATTTATAATGATAATATCACGATAATAATCTTCTAAAATATTTCAATGGAGTTTTATATATGTTTGATTTTATATAACACAATTGCAAACTGCATAAGCTATTCACTTTTAAATAGTTATTATAAAAAAAATTCAGATTAATTCAATTTTATTTACACAATTAATTGAACAATTTAATTTAATTCAGTTAATCTATGCAATTTTTCAGATAAAAATATTCAAATCTGTTTAAACAAAATATAATTTGAAAAATATATTGTTATATAAAGTTAATACATTTTATCTCCATCTTATAATTTTTGGATTGATTAGCTAAATTTGAAAATTATGGTATTGGAGTAATTTTTTGTTATAGGCAATGTATGGGCCTACACCTTACCCATACGCATGGGTAATATATGGGTCTAGACTCTACCCTTATCCATAATGGTTATCTTCAATGGGTAAGGGTAGGGTATGTGTATTACAAAAAATCAAAGGGTTTGGGTCTGGGTAGGGTAATGTCATACCTATTGACAGGACTAGGTACGGGTCCTCTTCAATTGCGGTACATTGGAACGTGGGCCTCCCATTTTTCTCTTTTGGGCAACGATCACCTGGGCTGCTTACAAACTAGCTTTATTGGGCCTTCCCTCCAATATTAGTCCAATCAATCCTCCATTAATCCCTAATCAAGATCATATATCATAAAACTATTATTTGCTTTACTTTAGGTTTTTTCTATAAATTAAAACAACATGTTAAAAAAATTATTTAGTTTTCCCTCCATTGGATAGCATTTAGAAAAAACAAAGATATCATCAAATTTCTCCAAAAATTTTAAAGAAGAACGCGTTCTCGACAATTTGATGACGCGTATTTGACAAACGGAAAAAGGAAGTAGGCGATGGCCTGCAACAATTGCCACGAAGTAAAGGATGAAATTGTTTCTGTCAAAAATAAGATCTTAAGTATACCGAAGTGGCTGTAGTTTAGTGGTAAGAATTCCACGTTGTGGCCGTGGAGACCTGGGCTCGAATCCCAGCAGCCACAGAGCATTTTTTAAGATTATAAATTTTTGCTAATTTTTTGCAAAAATTGGCAACTTTCAGTTGGCAAATTATTCCATGTGTTATTTGGTCAATACCAGATAGCACTCTAATGTGAGTTCTAATTAGTAGATTTTTCATATACAATGCCTAGTTTACCCTTGTATATCAACTATGAAATATTTTATTTTAGAAATCAAAGGTCTAAAGATAAAGAAGGTAAATTATTGTTTGTCACAATTTTCATATAAATATATATTTATATTTTTATAAAAAAATCATTTTTATATAATATATCTATATTATATTCTTATATATATAAATACATACATAATTATATACATATATAAACGGAAGAAGTTGAAAAGAAGAAGAAAAGAAGGGGAAAATAAAAGGAATTCGTTTATTATTTGGTTTACAAAATGGAATTCGTTAATTTCTCTATTTTTGCCCACATCTGCAGCAATTTATTAGGTAATTTTCTTGGTTGGACTTTAAAATACTGAACCATACATAGTGCAATAATATAAGGCTTTTTTTTTTTTTATGTACATATTTTCACTCTATTTTTATAAACATATAATTGACCATATAATTTTATTTTGTAACTGATAATTTTACAACCAGCGCTATGCATATGATGCTAGAGTTGCAACATCTATGTAGGGATTCCAATTTGACATGAAATTTGGAAAGACAGTGTTTTACTCGATCGCTGTAATATATTTAGTTGGGAAAATTTCAAATTTAGTTCATCAATTATACTCATTTTCGATTTTAGTCTATTCTTTTTAGGGGTTAGCAGTTTTAGTCCTTTTAATTTCAAAATTTCGCACATTTAGTCCATT
>JACFYI010002069.1:1869550-1882726 GCA_014898755.1 Handroanthus guayacan
AAAATCGAAAAAGGGTATAATTGATGGACTAAATTTGCAATTTCCCCTATTTAGTTCAGCTGTCTTGTAGAAAAAATACACAATATTTTCTTAAACTTTTGTTACGAGTAATGATCTCCATCCAATATTTCCATTAGTCTCGACATACAAAATAGAAAGGAAACATTGAGTCATGGTATCCCATGTGAAAGACAAGAATAACATATATCATAGAGAGAGAGAGAGTGTGTGTGTGTGTGTATCTTGATGATCATATGTACACTGAAAAGACCAGCTATATATACAAACACTAAATTAAGTTAGCATGCACCTAAAGCATAATTAAGTTGGTTAAGTTTGAGGGATTATGGAGTCGTCTGCAAACTTTTATCATCAGCTGCAGCAACAACTTCTTGCGACGCATGAATGGAATCCGATCAGCTTGCGTCTGCAACTGTGAATTTCCATTAATTAATATTCTACGTACCCATATATATACAATCACGTGATCACATATTGCAAACACACATGATATATCCTTTAATTGGTTCTCTGAAATTGTTTCCCTTTGTATCTTTCAAATTAAATGCACTTTTTATTAGTTTAAATTGATATATATATATATATATACATATCTATGATTACGAGTGTCTAATAATATTAATTGTACCTTGCCATAGAGAGAATAGATCATTTGACCATTCAACAGCATGTTTCTGCTTCTTTGATCCGGTCTAATTAAATCAAAGGGGGAGAAATAAGAAATAATTAATTAACTACTGTACGAACCCCTACTTAATTACATAATTACCAAAATATTAAATTTGCCAATATCAGTAAATTTGATCAGTTGTAGCTAGCTCGGTTGACATTGAATTAACATAAAAATTAGTATGATACATGCATGTATATACATTATTACGTTTCTATTTAAAGTTAAGCTTGCTAGCGTATTTAATTCATTGTTATTTTTCTCATATATGATATATGTGCAGGAATAATGATGACTATAAGTACCGTAACATAAATGAAGTCCTTCCGAAATCAAGCGAAGTGATTAATTCAGTTGATCTAAATGAAAATATCTTTGGGTCGTCGGAGCAGCATCTTCAAGCAATAATAATTCTGTACTGTTCAATAATATTGACGCAGCTCTTTCTTCAATTGTGGGATTTGTAGTGTCGTCCAGCTGCAACCCAGATTCTACACATCATCGGTATCAAGGCCTAAACTTGAATAATCATGTTGAGAATATTAAATATTCCAGCCATTCTTCTAATCATGGTCATTTTATGACTTCATTCATCGAGATTCAACTTATAGCCCATCAACCACCTTTAACAAGGTATATATACTTTAATTTTTCTTACTTGATGGTAATATTTTCTGGATAATATTTATAAGCCCAATTAAAGCTAGTGGCTTCTAAATTAACCATATATATATATATATATATAGATGGTTAGGCCAATATCTCATCAAGCAGCAGCCAACAAGCTCAAGGCAGCTTCGCAATCTTCATGTCCATTGCCTAAGGTGAGTCTACAACAGAATACCAACTTCAATTCTTACACCTAGCTAGATTTAAATATATATTCACTAGAAAGTTATCTATCTACTTTCATTTATTATTCTTGGGGTTACAAGGGTGGATAAGATTTAACTTATTCCCGTATAATCTTAATTAAGGTATAATTTATAGCCACTAATTAGTAAGTTCCACCAAATATTTGATTAGATAGACTGACATGCTATTTTAATGCTATTCAAGCCCTGTATTATATAATTCATCAAAAAAAAAAAAAAAGAAAAAGAAAAAGAAAAAGAGCTCTATATTATGTATACTTACCAAAGTACTCATGATCACTAATTGAACAAATTTATGTTCCTTTTGGGTCTCTATGGAAAAACCGATATTTGTATGTACATGTTAGTAGACTTGTATTTCTATTCAATTTTTATCCAAATACAGATATCCGGATCCGAATTTTATCCGTAGGATGCTATTTAGATATTCGTATATCCGATATCCTTATTAATAGTCGGATAAGAATATAATATCAAGACATGTTATATATGTTATCCTTGTTCTTCATTAATATCCTTATTTGTTACTTCAAATATTCAAATTTGTTATATTAATACCAAAAATTAAAATTAATATGTAAAGTTATTTCAAATATCCAACATAGCCGACATTCTTAATGTGTAGTGTGTAATTTTTAAATTTATTTTTATATATTATCTAATACTTATTCATTATATCATTTATATAAAAAAGTGTTATATGTATATAAAATTATGCGTTGATGCTGATGATTTTTCGGATACGAGACTTAGAATATCCATATTCGGATTGTTTAGCTGCGAACTATACGAATAATATTCATCAATTTCAAATATGGATACGGACGGTCGGTTGAATATTCAAATATTTTTATCAGAGACCTAGTTCCTTCAATTTAATTTAGCGGGGCCACAAATTAATATGATCATTTCATCAGGGCTGACCAAATTAAGAGCCATCTTATAAATATATTAATCAATTTCCTTACAATAAAATTATTTGAAATTTTATATATAGGTTGGAATGGAGAAGATAGGAGACAGGATTGCAGCTCTACACAGACTAGTGGCTCCTTTCGGCAAGGTAAGTACATATAAATTCATAATAATCTCTTAATCAGAATCCACTAATTAACCGGCCACTCTATATAGCAAAGAAGATATAACATATATATATATATACACACACACATATATCGTACTCGCGAATGTATTTTATTAGATTAGCCATGCTATAACTTTTCACGTCGTCAGTATTCTTTTTAATTTTCAATGGGAAACATGCAGACAGATACAGCTTCTGTCTTAACAGAAGCTATTGGATATCTCCAGTTTCTCCGAGATCAAATCCAGGTAAATATACATATATATATATATATATATATAACTAAGCTATGTTGTTATGCAAGTTAAATTAATTCTGTTCTCTTCTCAATGATCGATTTTCAGACAATTATGAGCATGCTTTGCAGAAAGCCATCTCATGACAATTCCCATGATCGATTTCCAGGGGTAAGAAAAAGACCATGCGTATATAGAAACTTGAAGCTTTCTAAATTGAAAGTACTTAATATAATCAAGTATTGTGGGGAGATCTTTAAAGTGGTCAAGCTTGATTGATATCATTGATGGCATTGAAAATTGACAGGCATATGCGAGCAAGGCGCAGCTGGATGATCAGAAGGAATTAGAAGCAAAGCAATTAGATTTAAGGAGTAGAGGGCTTTGTCTTGTGCCTTTATCTTTTGCCTCATACATTTCTTCATCTTTCACTGGACTCGGAGGCATATCATGAGGATATATATATTATATATAAAATATTATTTGGAATTTTGCAGTGGATAAGTTGTAAATAATTGAATAATTCACTACGTACTTGTTTGAATTAAAGCTTACATGAGTTGGAAGAATTAATATGCAGAGACAGATGCATTATATGTTGAAACTCTGTACAGAATTGATTTTAATTTGTACTTTGTTTCGGTACTTAATTAATAGTTTAAATGTTAACTGTTTAATAATTGGATACACAGACACTCATGATTTGAATTCTAAAGTTCAATTCCAAGTTGGTTCGAATCCCAACCTTGTCAAAGTCCTTTTAGAATCACTACAAAAAGATATAGTAAAAGTGACAAAAAAATTGAGTGACAATATAAAAATTATTATTACTTTTATATAAATAATGACAAAAATTGTATGTCGTCACAAAAAGAAGATTCTAACAAATTTAATGGTAACAAAAATATGTTTATATATATTGTCACTGACAATTAATGACACACATATACAGAGACTATCCAGTGACAATTAAAATTTTGTAATAAATATGTAGTGAAAATTAAGTTTGCCATCACTGGATTGTCGACACTATATATATGTGTCACTAATTGTCTATAGTAATAATTTAAAACATCATCTTTTGTCGCTAATAAGCTATATAGTGACAATACAAAAATTATTATCACGGAAAACATATAATTAGTGACAAAATAAAAGTTATTGTCATTTAATACCTATAATTAATGTAAATTTCGTTATTGGATGCATTTTTCTATCACTTATTTTAAGATTTTTTGTAGTGAATATTAAACCGCTATTAATAGTTAAAGTTTGTATGATACTAGAATTTGTTCTCCATTAATTTCTTTGGGAAGCCGAGACCTTATTTCTGAATAATTTTGACCTCTTTTTAATTGTATTTATTCTCTCTCATAGTTACGTACCTATCAAAATCAGCAAAAAGAATATTCATGATATCAATTTGAAGAAATATACGCGTGGCCACTGCCCATACATAGCTAGCTAGCATACACGAGTTGGAGGTGTACAATGTGTCAATAGTCAGACGACCCGGTTAGCATGATCAGTCTGTAGCAATTTTGCAATATATGTTAAAAAAAGAGAAAAAAAAAAATACAGAATCTGATCACGATGCCGGCGCCGGCCCAATCGAGCTAATTAATTTTTCACAGGATAGAGCATTGCCGGGAATTGGTTCTTCCCAACGGGTCATGGGAACTACTGGAATTCTTTCACAGATTAGACATGGGATGAAGGGCAGTGCAGTAATATGATCGTGAATCTGCAGGGCCTTCTGCTGCTCTCGCGGCTTCTTTTCTTCTGGTTTCTTCTCATGATCGGCTTTTTCTTCTCTGCTTCCTGTTTTGGAGGAGGCCCAATACTCACCACTTCTGCATATTTTCCAGCTCTCCTTGTTTTCACTATTATTTCATATGGATCGGCATCACCTGTCACGCTCACTGTTCCCTTCGCGCCGTCTATTTCAACTTTATCGACGCCTAAAACAGAAAAGAGAAAATTCAAGGCCGACATGGCCAAAATAATATCAGTAAATAAAATTGCAGCTGGTACTTACCTCGTAACCCTGACACAGCCTTGAGGACCTTCTTCTTGCATTTTTGGCATGATATGTCAACCTTCAAAACAGTTTTCTGCACCATGCCAGATACTTTCTAATTCGACCCCAGCCTCTTTGGATATATACAGTAACTAGTTCATAATTAAACCTGCTGTTAAGTTTCAAGGAATGCCAAATTCACAGATGAAGTAGCCGTCCGGATTAATGGATCATCTCGGGTTGTTCACCCCCTTTTGTCTAACGTCCTATTACATACTTTATCAATAGTCTTGTTTCATGGTTAAGGACAACTTTTTATTTATTTTTAATCAGATGGAACTTTGGGTTTTCAACCTCACCTTTTTTATTCACATGTTGTATTTATCTTGAATCTACTTCTGCTTTTGTAGGAGGCTGCAATTTCGGAAGAAAGCAACATATGGGCTAAAACTACCTTGGATTGGATCCTCTATTCTAGAATTAATGGTGTTTTATTTCTTATTCTATACTTTTAAATATATAGTATGTATTTATTACTAAATATTTTTATATGAAAATATTTAATACAGTAACATCCCGTCCGGCCTACCCCACACTTTTGGAGTACATGTATGTATTCACCAACTTCGAGCATCTCGCTAGTTTCCTAACACTTTACTTCCATTTATTGAATGCCATGCAATTTGAGTTTCGAACGGATTTGCTGATAAAACTCCAATAACTGTAAGTCTTTCCTGCTCTCAACAGTACTCTTAAATTAGGGACGTACCGCATTCCCCATATAATTCAAAAAAATTAATAGTATTATTTATTAAATAAAATTAAAAGAAATGGGCCCTCGGGGTCATGAGCCTAATAACCTCCATCTAAATGCTGAAAGTATCCCAAAAGACAACAATTAAGATGGAGTCGCCCATTTTATTAATTAAATTAAAAGAGCATTTAAATTAAAATCCCAGAAAACCCACGCATTAATTAAGGTCATTGAATTTTCGAGTTAAAGACCCACAAAATTACCACGTAACTTACTAGGTGCCCAAATTCACTCCCAACTCCCAAGGAGAATAGGCCTCTGGAAAAAAATAAAAAATAAAAAATAAAAAAGAAATGAAAAAGTGATCGGTATCATGTTTGTATTAAAGAGGCTGAATGGAGGGAGAGTAAGGAGGACCAAGGATTCTTATCCTTTCGGCTTTTCTCTCCCCACCTTGCCGACTTCAAGTAGGCCTATCAATGGCTATCATCCACCAAGGGAACGGCCCTCCTAAGTCACGAAAGAGCCAGCTTTAGGTTGGGCTCTGATGTGAGTGAATTTTGGGTCTGCTCAACAAGGAGAATCGACCTCATAGAGTATTGTGGGATCCACCTGCAAGATAGAACGTATGTTAGGCTAGCGAAAAGTATCATTTGCTAAGACTCTCCAATGCTTAAGCCAGTGTATTGAATAAAACGGGGTCGAACAGGGGAAAACATAAATTGGTGGTTGAAGTGTTTAATGTGTCATTAATGAACTTCATAAATGAACCTGATATTTATAGAGGCATTGGCTGAAGAATGGTGTTGGTGAAAGCCTTCTTTTGCCTCCAACTTGTGCTTGGATTAAATCTCTGGACAAAATGATGGCAGGGACTGATCAGTCATTTGCTCGACAGGACTAGTTTGCAGGTTACAGCTACAACTTGCCGCTGGCTAGCCTACAGTGGACTAGACCTACCATGGGCGATAGAATTTGATGATGGAGTTCATTTAATACTTGTCAGGACATATTATATTATCTAATTTAGCCATAAATGCTTGACAGTGACATTTCTCAACCTCAACTCGACGAGTTCGATTGATCAAACGTCCACTTGCCAAACCCTCATGCAGTGAGACCAACTCGACCGTGTAGGTCGATCAAAAGGAATCGAGAAGGCGTAGGAGGTGGTGTTGCATCCTCTAGTAGATCGACCTCATATGGGATCGGGTCGACCAACGCGCGAAGCTAAAAGGGGGCTTTCTTTGATCCTAGGTGGCCCAAGTACTGTTCACGCAGGTTGGACAGAAAGGCTTGAGCTTATGCATGGAGGTCAAATTCTATGTCATAAAAAATTGAATTAAACATGAATAATAGAATTGAGTTTTAATGATAATGGCACACACACACACACACATTGGGAAAAATTGCATCGATCTCTCTCGAATTATGGTCTATTGATAACCAGCTCTCCTAACATTGGTTTTCTTGCATCAATATCCCTTCCGTTAATTTTTTGCTTAGTTGACTGTTAGTCTTAAGGTAGTTTCAAGAAAAAAACCAAAAAAAAAAAAAAAAAAAACCAAAAGATTACAAATATATTTGGATAAAATTGCCCTTCGTACCAAATGTTTATATATGTTTTTATATATTTTGGGCATTTTATATCCTAACTTAATTCTTTAAAATTCTTTATTAACTAAAAAATAATTTTTTAAATTATAATATGAAAAAGGTAATCTCTAAATTTTCACTAGTTCAAAATTTAAAAACTGAAGTACAATAACACACGCAAGAACGTAGTAAACATGAGAAAGTTATTTTTATTTTTTTAAACTTAAAATCCAACCGAAGATCTTGAGCAAGTAAATCGTGAATGAGCTATAGATGGAGACAAGGATGAAGCTCAGCCAGAATTAATCAACCAATATAATAGATGATTATGAGGCACAAGAAAGGACGGCCCATGGTACACGTTAGTTAAGTGTGAAAGGGTTGACTGGGTAAGTACTCTACTCGCTTATCATATGCATGTGATTATATAATTGTGAGTACATAATTGTATTAATCATTCAATTTGTATTCGCTTGGGAAGCCGACGTCACCTAGATGAAGCTGCTGTCTGACGTGGGCTCGTGTGACACATGCAATCAATTTACAGTACCTAACTCGAACCTCGTCCTATATACAGATGACTGGAGCCCGCAAAGGGAATCAATTTATTTTAAGGTTGACTGCCGACTGCCATCACCAAAGCATCACCACATATTAGTTATTACCTAATATGAGCAAATATATATTATTGATGTAACATTAACAAATAATATCAAAATTATTACTCATATTAATTTTTTTTTTTTTACTAATTATACATAAATTGTATTGAAATTATTATTTTATTATAATAGATAATTAGCAATGCATATCTTGCAATTATTCAGAACATAAATATATATCATTAAGTTGTCAATATATACGTATTAGTAATTTTGACAAATGATTTTTTGATAGTAACAATTTATTATATTAAAAAGTTTTCTATATCAGTATCATCAAATATTTGTAATACTGTGAATATAGTATATTATAATGATGTAGTATAATAAAACTGTAGCAATATATAATATTATCATTTGATATATATTTATCATTAATTTCTAATTTAACGTGCCTTTCTGCTTGCGTATGCAAACAACAACAACGTGCATTATTTTAAGTTTTTAACGACCTTCTGTTTAAACCCAGTGAATGATTGAGGGAGAAGAAGAAAAAAAAACGATTTTGGGTACCTAAGTATGTGCTTGCATGAACAGGAAACCCCCCTATATATAAACACATGGGGTGTTGTTGTCTTTCAACACATTATTCATATTACGTACTTTCACAAGTAGAGACACAGATACACAGAGAGAGAAATTATTAAGACATCAATAGAATTAATCAATGGAAGTAGAGCGAGTACTTCACATGAATGGAGGTTTGGGAGAGATCAGTTATGCTAACAACTCTTTAGTTCAGGTACACATCTATATATATTCACTATGTATATATATCCAACGACCCCATCATGATTCAATGTATTATATAATGAAGGGATAATTACCTGATCTATATCCCTTGAAATTTACTATAATTATCAAAATACTCCCTAATATTTTGATAATTATCATTACACCCTCTAGTGTACATTGCAACTTCCTGAACGTATGCATAATTACAATTAAACTCCTTAGGCTGATGCATAATATTATAATTACATTCATTTATTCATGGGATATATGGGTATGTATATATATTTGTAATGTTTAGGATTTTTAGGGGTGTTATAGTAACAATTCAAACGTCAGAAGGTATAATGGAAATTATCCAAACATAAGAGGGTGTTTTTGTAATTATGGCGTAAACCTCAAGGGTGTTGAAGTAATTATCCCTCAATATTATTAAGCGGTATTTTTAGCATAATACCATCAAAATAACTACTCGAGAGTCTTACATGACTTTAGATACATATAATCATATATATATATATATATAGTATAGATACCAACACAAAGTAATTAAAAAAAACTCAAATTAACAAAATTCGAATTAATTTACTGGGAATGTATATGTTAATAACTTTGACAAAAATATAGATGTATCTATTGTATTGGAATATTAATTATTGACTTGATTGACAGGAATTTCGTACAGTAATAAATATTTATTAATTAATTAGATGATAAATTATTTAAGAAATTGATGAATTTTGGCAGAGAAAGGTGATATCCCTGACAAAGGCAATAACCGAAGAAGCAATAAGTGAAGTATACAGCAGCATGGGCGGGTCAAAGAGCTTGTGCGTAGCGGAGTTGGGTTGTTCCACTGGACCAAACACTTTGTTTGTGGCCGCGGAGCTTGTGAAAATTGTCCACAAATTAAGCCGGAAACAGGGCCATGATCAGTTGCCGGAGTTTCAGATACACTTGAATGACCTCCCAGGAAATGACTTCAACTCCATTTTCTTGTCCTTGTTGCCCCTGTTTCAAGTGGAACTGTTACAGGAACTCGGACCTGGATTTGGGCCCTGTTTCTTTTCCGCAGTTCCGGGTTCATTTTATGGCAGGCTTTTTCCAGCAAAAACCCTGCATTTTGTTCATTCTTCGTACAGTCTCATGTGGCTGTCCAAGGTAATTATTAATTAATTAATTTATAAATTCGATCGGTCCATCGGTCCTCTAGCTACTTATTTACATGAATTTGATTAATTAATGATCATCTTATTTAATATATTATATGTGTTCAGATCCCTGAAGGGTTGGAAATGAACAAAGATAATATATACATGGCAAGTACAAGCCCCGCAAATGTGATTAATGCATACTATGAGCAATTTCAAAGAGATTTTTCGACTTTTCTGAAATGTCGTTCTGAAGAAGTAGTGGAGGGTGGAAGAATGGTGCTGACTATTTTGGGACGGAAAAGTGAGAATGCTTCTGCCAAAGAGTGTTGCTATATTTGGGAGCTCTTGGCCCTCTCGCTAAAGGAAATGGTATCTCAGGTATAAATATATAATATGTAATTATTTCTCTAATTTATTTATTATCTTAATTAATTCTCGCTCACACACACACACACACACGTGTTATGCCTGAGGAAGATCTAGCTAGTTAATTAGCTTCGCTCTCCTCTAGAATATAGTATACACTTCAGCACGTATGTACAGACACAGTCCAAAAAATTAATTTATAAATTATCATGAAGATGGACAATTTAATTAAAGAACTACTAATCAAGATCCCCGATCAAGCTTTTATAGTGGGAATTGATTTAATTAGATATGATTTATAATAGACTAATATGTTGCTGATGGGAATCAAGAAGTGACTGTGCATGACAACCTTAAGCAACCTCAGCAAGGGAAAAGTACTTAATGTTAAATTAAAGGTTGGGGAAAGACTCATCAAAGTCAGTCTACTCTCATTTAAATGAAAAATTGCTTGTTTTGTCTTTCTTATTCCTAAAAAGAATAATAAATAGAACAAGCACCAGAATTAATCTGTACGTATCATGATGAATAGCAAATTAAGGTCATTAGAATAGTTTCAGTCCATTATTAACATATGCATATATATATATGTATGTACGTATTTGCAGGGAGTAATAGAAGAAGAGAAGCTACATTCCTTCAACATTCCTCAATACACACCATCCCCCGCAGAAGTGAAGATGGAGGTGGAAAAGGAAGGGTCCTTTACCATCAACCGCCTTGAGGTCTCAGAAATCACATGGGCCTCGTGCGGCAAGGGATTCTGTACACAGGATCATTTAGTGACAGCCGATGATCATGCGTACAATGTCGCCAAGTGCATGAGATCCGTTGCCGAACCGTTGTTGGTGGAACACTTTGGTCAATTTGAAATTGACAAATTGTTCGACAATTACAGCAAAATCCTTTCTGATCGCATGTCCAAAGAAGACACCAAATTTATCAATGTCACCGTTTCCATGACGAGGAGACAGTGATATATATATATATATATATCGAGGAGTTGGCACCTTAATTCAACTAGATCGAAGTATAATATGTATATGCATAATGCATGTAAGTGTGTGCTATATCTTTTCTTACACATTCAGTTTGTTGTCCTTGCGCGCTTCGCTTTGTGTAATAAATAAGCCAGGTGGAATCAGTGAGTGATGAGTCCATACTCCATTTGTGATGTGTCCCCAAATATAAATTTAATGCATCTCCAATTAAATCTGTACGTACTATGTCCAATGTATGATCATTTTTCCAAGTATTAATTATTTTATTTTTTTCAAACTAAAATCGACAAGGATGCATTACGGTACATGAAACCGCGGGACCGAGCTAGCCTCTTTCCGTCGCAAACTACAATCAAATATATAAAGGGATAGGCCCGACCCACATACTAGAACAAGCCCAACTGGCACATTTATGGGCTTCTGTGCTATTTCCCTAAACTTGGACCTAGTCTGTAGTCTTTAACCATATGGAAATGGAGGCATTCAAAGGCAATAAGGCTAAGTTAATCCTTCTTGTTGTTTGGTATTATATATCATGGAAAAGAAGTCAAAGAGTAACAAATACATTATACATAATGTTTAGCAGCCGTAAAGTGAAGTCTCTTTCAATGTTGAAAGTATTGGTTCTAGATGATTTATTATGGGTGATTCTACCATTAATTAGATGACTAAGGTTAGTCACGCATAATCTCCACACCATAAGATTCATCATATTCAATCTAAATTGTCTATGTTTATATGACTTGCAATCTACTCTCCAAGGGTGTGTTTGATAGCACATATTAGGATGGATTGTAGTATGTGAAATATCACACTCTATTGTTTGATAGGAAAGATTATATTAAAGAAGTGAGCTGAACCATTGAATGTGCAAAGCCCACACTGTAACAGCTACTAACTTTTATTATTAATCTCACCTTGAGGGTGGCATTGAATCACCCAAATTGGAATGTATGGAATGTTGGTGAATGAATTACTTTTATGCCCATGTGCACTCTCTCACAATTACTATTGTTATTATTATTATTATTATTATTATTTCTTAATTTTTTTATTTTTATCTTTTTAATTTACTTGTTTGTTTTGTTTTATTTATTTATTTATTTATTAAGGTTTAGCTGCGTTTTTCTATTTGATCTATCAATTTAAAAAACCAAAATTATTTACTCACACTAACTACCATAAGTAATATCAAAAGGATAATATAGTAAAATGTCAAAACACAATTCTTAATATGGTTTATTAAACAAGAAATAACTACTAGGGTATGTCAATGACATATCCTCAATTTGTCTTATCAAATAAGCCATTGAAATGCTATACATTCCCTAATAACTAATGGGCTTCCATTTTGGAATTTTCCCACATTCCCCAACATTTCCTATCAAACACACTCCAAGCAAATTTGATTGATTACCTGTACATTAGGTTGTGTGAAGGTTTATTTTAGTACTATTATAGTACTACACTTTATTTATCTTATTGGTTGATTTGTGGGTTTATTTGGATATAAACCATTTAAAAATGTTATAGCTCATGCGGTGCATTGAACCGGTTTCACAAAAGCTTTATTTCCTTTACTTTTTCTTGTCAAGTTATTTTTGTTATTTTTTATTTTATAAAAGCTATTAGCATCTAAAATAGCAAAAATGATTTGATAAAAAATAAAAAAGTAAAAGAGAATAAAGTTTTAGTTCAAATATCGCATAATATAATTTTATAATAAAAATAAAATTATTTGGAACTAATAGTTTTTGTTAAAATGAAAAAGTGACAAAAACAATTTGATAAAAAAATGACCTTAGTTCAAATATCACATATCTAATGAAGTTGCATTGTATATATAAAATTTAGGAGTGTGTACCTTATTGCATTAATTTTTTCATTATATTTACACGACAGAAACAACAAGCAAAATTTATTTTCTATATGAAAATTAATTGATAAAATTAAAAAAAAAATTGTAGTATCGTATTCAAATTTATTTTTAAATGTATATAATCCT
>JACFYI010002069.1:1882826-1900335 GCA_014898755.1 Handroanthus guayacan
CCCAAACACACACACACACACATTTTTAGTAGGTTTTAAACAAAATGATGTTCTATGATTATTTGTTGTAGAAAATATAAAAGAGGACATGTATCTTTATTTTAGAGTGTAATTAAAGTTAGTCACGTATGTGACTTACCCTAAAATTGCCCAACTACATATTATAGGGGTGAAAAGCGATAAGTCAGATCATCTAAATCCATCTATGTACTTTAATTTATGCACTAAGCAGTAAGAACTTGGGAGAGATTCTTATCCAACCTCCCATCACAATGATGCGATTCTCAAGAGAGATATGTCAACATGATTTAGAATAAATGACACAACTTTTGACTGGTTCTTTTCTCTTTTCTTTTTTCTTTTGGTAGAGTCCAAAGATGCCACATTAACTTTATGAGCAGAATTTTTGCAATTTGTTCAGAAAACTTCCAAGTAAGTGCAAGGAGAAAAGTAGTAACCAGTGATGGTAGCTACTAGCTAGATAGACGCAAGTGATTAATTTCTGATGGAGGTAAAGTAAACTGATGATGGGCGTTAAAGCGAGCCATGATGAGGCATGGAACAGAATATTAATTGTATTGCCAACAGCATTATTAATATATGCGCGTGCGTGTGTGTGTGTTTGAGTGTGGGGTGAGAGAGGTGGGGGAGATGAATGAAAAGATAAAAGGAGAAAGCGCTCAACAGTACTAGCTAGCTAGCTATATATATATATATATATATCTATCTTTGCGTACGTAGAATATAAAAAAGCCCATGATTCGCTCTGTTTCTAGCTTAGCTTATTCTGCCAAAAAATCACAATATCTCACTCGGTCAAGTTAATTTATGGAGGAGGATAATCTGAGAACGATGATTAATTCAGTTGAAGAAGAAACTAAGATCATCCAATTTTCTCCTTGTGAATAGCACAGCCAGCTCGCCAATTTTTTTTTTGGAATATATATATATATGATGGCAGAATAGTGAATTCTTTCTAATCTGAGGTGTATATAAAAGGCACTTAGAAATTAACTGTTCTCACTAGTTGGATTGGGATAATTATTGAGATGCAGCATGTAGCTGGCTAAGCAAGGCCTGTTCAAGAATCTCGATAACCAGGCGTGATATGTGCGACCCCCACCACCCAATTAATAATTACTTTTTGGTTTCCGTGGCAGATATAGATTTATGTATCCCTTGGCGACACTTGTCCAAACTTGTGCCCTGCGTCATAAGAAATTTGGCAAGAAAAGGGCGGCATCAATTGCGGATACATCCAATTCTAATATTTATAATTTATGGTTGTGCAAAGCCAAAGTGAGAGAGTAAATAGAGAAAGAATTGTATTAATGGATGATCATCAAAGTCAATTTAATTAGTCGAATCATGCATGAGTACTGTACAAGGAGCATGCGGCGGACTTAAAAGTGTTTGACTTTATAATTGAGTGGCCGACAGTTGGACATATTTAGTTGGTCACTTCACGCTGAACATCTAAGAGGAGGAATCAAGAATTTTGCCTCAATATTATCAATTAAATTATATATATAGATATATATTTATGGATAAAAAATGTACTCAGTACTCATAAATCCTCTCTCTCTCTCTCTGTCTCTCTCTCTCTATATATATATATATGTGTGTGTGTATGTACATGCATGTATTATTGTGTGCTCCACCTTGACAAACACTAACAGTGATACATGGATCAGCATCTGATCCCTCCAATCTCTCACCACTTTAAATGCTACATGATCTACTTGATCGATACGTCAAATCCAACAAAGATAAAGCTTTGCTCGAGCTCAGCTCCCTTCCAAAAATAGGGGATTTGGCTCCAAAGGATTCCATCGGTTTCATTTCCAACCGCTTATTGCCTTATAATGCAATCCCCACTCATTTATATTTATCAAGTTTCCAACACCTTCTTATTGCTACTGTCGCAACCACTCACTTATTCATCTATTATCACTTCTACCCTACAAATTTTAACTTTGCCTAGATTCTCTCGTCCCAACTTTTCAATTATAAAAAAAAAAGACCCTTATCTTTTTTTTTTTCTAGAAGCACTAACGTCAATATAAGAAATTTGAGCAATTACTATGGTTGAAAGCTGATATTAATAAAAAATATTGATGGTGGAAGTCATTTGCTACGTTTCCACAACAACATTTGTAGTTTGAATCAAGGTTGCTCAAAATCCACTGTAACATATAGCTATGGTGGGTGTTTTTACCTCAACATAGAGAACAATAAAATTTTTTTGCCACATTAAGTTTAGATCATTAACGATTGCCTCCACCATAATTATTAAATTTGGATTATTGACTGCTATTTTCACCACAGCTCTAAATATTTTGATTGTCAAAATTCAATTTTTGTAGTGCGCTCCTTTGGTATATATACAAATCGATTGATTTACATAATGATAGAAAATGATCTTCTCTTCGAATAAATTAATTCATGAAAAATATATAATGAGCGTAGTTCACTCGTGCTAATTATTATATAATTGTTTAATTCATAGAACTCTTACATCCTTACTCAATAGACATATTTACATTGTTGTCTATCTTAATTTCCACTACTTTAGTCAAAGTCGAATGATCCTTTCTTCCTCCGTTCAGCTATGTTGTAAGGGGAACAAACGATTCTGACCACATATGTAAACCTTTGTCTTCTTAGTGCTTGTTAGTGCATAGTGAAACTGCATGTCCTCCATTGCTAAAGAATTTTTCCTCGCATCTCATTGGCAAAGATATTCCCACGAACTTAATATGTGCTTCGCGCTAACAAAAATAGTCCAATACAACAGATACATATATATGTATGTATGTATATGATATAAGCTTGATTCGACCATTCATTTAAGTGAGGCTGCTTTATTTTTTTTATAATAGAATCAAAATTATAAAGAGAAGAGCATTTATGTGTATTTATAGATGTGCGCATTGAAAAATATACTTCGGTCCATTGTCAACGTCATAATTAGAAGTGTTTTAGTTAATTTTCATTATTGTATAAAGGATATATAGAGAAAGATACAAAATTAAAGCACAAGTATATAATTCAATTGTCATTCATGCATCATCTTCCTCTAAAACATTTATGTATTAAAATTCATAATCACAATTTTAAAACTAATTTTCTCTACAAAAAATATATCATCTCCAAAACCGACACATATGAATAAAAAATATCACAGCAAGCGAGTGCCCATAATTTTAACATGTCATTGTCAGTAGCATATATAAACATCTATTCATAAATTATGTTTGACCTAGCTACAAAATGTAGGCAAATGTGTATTACAAAAAGTGATCGTCTCCACGAAAACATTTTTTTAAAAGGAGACAACAGACTAGTACTACTTTCTCAACAGAACGCATCAAACAAAACACTTGGATCATCATGGATCTTGAGAAAGTTTTCCACATGAAGGGAGGGATTGGAGATACCAGTTATTCCAACAATTCTTCACTTCAGGTTCCTATATATATATATATATATATCTGGCTAGCTAGCTACCTTTGATCTGTTTCAACCTTCTCTTTACATATCTGCAATTGAATTACCTTCTTTTTCATGTTACTCTTTAATTAATTACCAACGACCCCACAGAAAAGGGCTGCTGATAAAGTGAAACACATAAGCTTAGAGACCATGGAAGAAATGTTTTTAGCTACGAGGCCAAAGAGCTTAGGCATCGCTGACCTTGGCTGCTCGTCTGGCCCCAACACGCTATCAAACATTAAAGAACTTGTGGGTGTTGTGGAGAAAGCCAGCCGACATATCATGCAACCATCACCCGAATTCCGGGTTTATCTAAATGATCTTCCGACAAATGATTTCAACACAATTTTCCAAGCCTTGCCCGACTTGTACAGGGAGCTGAAGAAAGGAAGAAATCTTGGGGGGGCGCCAATTTACATAGCTGCTTACCCTGGCACATTTTATGGCAGACTGTTTCCGGACAATTGCTTGCACTTTATTTATTCCTCCAACAGTTTGCACTGGCTGTCAAGGGTCAGTCAGTCGTCTAATTTCTTCTTATCATCTTGTGTTATGTGTATCTTTACGTACGGCTGTAAGCCTGTAACTTAATTAATTACTAATTAGGAGCTTTGCTACGTGTACCTACGTGTGAATTCCAATCAGCTCAGAAATAGGTCAATTTCTTTAATCATGAATTAAATTGCACATATATATATATCTGTGTGTGTATATATCGCAGGTTCCTCCAGGTATTTATGATGAAGGGGGTTCCTCAATAAACAAAAAAAGCATATACATATCTGAGAAGAGCCCGCCGGAGGTATCCCAAGCATACTTTAAACAGTTCCAGGAGGACTTGTCATTGTTCCTGAAGTCGCGGTCTCAGGAGCTCATCAGCGGAGGCAGAATGGTTCTCATATTGTTGGGAAGGAGCGGTCCCGACCATGTTGACAGGGGCAATTCATTCTTCTGGGAAATTCTCTACCAATCGTTAGCCACCCTGGTTGCTCAGGTACCTGTATTTCTAATGCACACACACACACACACAACCTGCTAACAAGCTGTAACTCCAATTATTTATGTACATATAGTACGTACGTAGTTACCTTTCAAAAAAAAAAAAATATAGTACGTACGTAGTCAGAAGTACTCTTAGAATATAATTGTTGTCTGTGCATAAAGTTAGCAATTCATCCTTCTTGGTTAACCAAAATATCAAATTAAGATGAAATAAGTGGCTATTGGCTTTATGCTGTCTAGACATGGACACAGCAAATTGTCGCCGGGGTCCTAATTCTTTTTCTTTTTTCTTTATTTTTGGGGTATTAATTCGTTAATTAGTGTTTTGTCAATTAATTAATTCCTGCACGTAGGGTGAGGTCAAGCAGGAAAAATTAGATTCTTACGACGTCCACTTCTACGCACCATCAAAGGAAGAGTTGGAAGAAGAAATAAGAAAGGAGGGGTCTTTCAAAGTGGAGCTTGTTGAGACATTTGAAATGGAGAAGGATGCGGGGAATTATCCAAGCTATGGGATGGCAGTGGCCAAGACGGTGAGATCCATTCAAGAATCAATGTTAGCACACCACTTTGGAGAGGCAATTTTGGACAAGTTGTTCCACCGTTACGCCACATTGGTCGATCAAGAATTGGCCAAATGTGATATTAAGTCCATTACCACTGTTCTTGTTCTTGCCAAACGCGAAGCTGCGCAAATAATTAAAAACTGATTAGCGGGCCAGCCGGACACCTTGACCACAACTTGGAAATTTAAGAGAAAAGACGGCATAATCCCAGTATGTACCTTAAAAATAGAGTTGTTTAATCACTTGTAATCAAGCATAAACTCGTGTATATTACTCTGAGCAACTTAAATTTTAACAGTTTATTATTATTTTAGTTGTTTGGGCCACTAACTTAAATGAATTAAGTTTATGTATTTGACTTTTTATACTGCTCCAGTCACATTTTCCAGTCTTTTCAAGATTGTCATATTTAGGAGCCAAGTAATTGCCCTATTAGACTCCTCTATTAACAAATGGCCAATGTTTTATCTCTTATTCCTTGCTTGTCTTAAATATATGCCCGAGTACATTAAATACTTTCTTATAATGTGGGCTATGGCTGTGTTCATCTCCAAGGCTTCTCAAATAAGAGCCCTGCAGGTCCAAATAAAATAATTTCAAACCATACCCACCTTCACGTCCACTTTGGGGCCCAACAGAAAACTAAAATGTGTTCAGAATTGTGGACCTATAATTTTATTTAGGTGTCCCATCCATACTGAGGAGAGTTTTAGGTCGGACCGTACAAATGTTGACCCCTCTATAGGTATCCTACGAGTTCTATTTGATTCATTCGGTTGGAAAATATGACATTATGAATAAAGTACTTGTGTTTTTTGGCTCACCACATTGTGAATAAAATACATTTATAAGCAGTATATCAATTCATATATTTTGAATTAAATTTGTATAAGATATCATTGTTTTCATCAAATTACAAACGTATCTTCAAACAAAATATGGACATGACTCGCTTGGTTCGATGGATCCGTACGGGTTAACAGATCTAAATATTTGGATCATGATGTTTTGCATAATTTATATCCTATATATATAATCTCAACAGCACATCGCTCTCGCAATTGAATGCTTTTTATTGTTGTTCAGTTTCTTTAAGAGGCGGCAATTAGAGATAAATGCACACACGCACAACATCCTAGTTAGTTTATTATTGGTCTAGGCTGCGTTTGAAGTATATTCATTGTCCCTTTAGGCCGGAAATGTGGATTAATCAACTTTCTTGCAACTTCCTTCTCTCATCAAATAACTACTGTTACCACACCTCCTTTTTTATTGTGCGCACTTTTCCGTAGAATTCTGTGTGGGTAGGGCTGCCTGAAGTACTACATTGAGAAAGTATTGAATCTTATTGCCAATTGCTTCGCCAATCTTATTCCTCCACCACCGCTCACTTTTTCTTTAATAATCAATATAGACTTGATTTGTATATATTTAATATAAATACATACCTATACCTATCAATTATAAAGAGACACATTAGAGGTCATGACTTTTACCAGGATGTGATATATTTGTCTTGTATTCTACTTTTGAATTCATTTGTCACAATTACTACTTCAACATTTATTCGACCAAACAACATATTCATATATAAATCAATTAAATAACAGATATCAGCATGTCATATCAGCATTCATTTTATCAAAATTCTTAATATGTTCATAAGGCTTTAGATATGCAACCAAGAATTAACTTAGAAGCATTTTTTAGCTCAACACAGTTTCTTTTTGTGTTTTTAAACCATTTCTAGTTAGAATCTTCTTTTCTCAAAAATCCCAAAATATTCTTAGTGAATTGCCAGGATAAAATTGCATCAACTTCACTACATGAGTGGATGAGGAAATCTCTCGTCATTCAACCACAATTATCATGGAGCAGACACTTATAGGGTGTTTGGCATTGCTTCTACTTTAGGAAAAAGTGATTTTTACGTAGAAAAATTGAGAAGTTAGTTTTAAAAGTGAGTAGTAAAAATTGAGAGTGTTTGTAATTTAAAACTAAAATCTACTAAAAAATTATAGATGGTGTTTGCAAAAAAAGTGATTTTTCATATATATAATTAATATTTTTAAATTTTAAATTATAAAATAAAGGTAATAAATTATTTTTAGGAATTTTTTTTTAACTGAAAAGTAGAAACTAGAGTCTAAAAGCATCCCCTAAGGTGCTTCTAGATTTTGGCTGATTTTAGGCTAAAATTACTTTTATAAAAGTAAAAGTTGTCTTACCAAACACTTCCAAAATCACTTTACAATAGCTAGAAGCTAAAAGCTACCCCAAAAGCAATGCCAAACACCCTCTTAATATAATATTCATAAACCAACCTAAATTAAAATATTCAAATAAATCACATTACAGGTACCAAGTCAATAAAGCACAACTGATACCACATTTCGTATGAAATTATACCAGGGCCTGTGGGCTACATGGCTCCATAAATTCCGTCCTCGACTAGACAGCAAAAGCTTTAATTCCAGTTTAGCATATCATTCAAAAAGCAATAGCGGGAAGACAAAAAGAAACAAATTAAATGGTAATAAAAGTTGAAAAGGGCAACTCTCAGACTCTCAGGTGATCAGTGATAAACAGCAAAACCTGATGAATGTCGTGGCAATGAATTCGCAAGCGATTGTTATTCGGAGTAATCACTATTTTTTGATGGCCAGATTACACACTGCATGCCCGTAAAGATAAGATCTTGGAAATAAATACCACTTGGAAGGCACGTACAAGAATTGAGTCTGCTTGGTTAAATCAAATGGCAGTAACGAAGTTTGAAGAAAACCATCCAACATTTTCTTATAGACCATTTGGGTAAAACATCGTACGCTTCATGCGAGCCCCGTATGTTTCCTTCAAAATTAATTTACTATATAGGAATTTGGCATCAAATCAATAGCTTGCTAGCAGCTGTCGGCATATAGAATAAGGGCACGGAAGGCTTGGCAAGGACAATTTGACAAGTATAAGTCGCCGATGGTCTAGAGCGTGCTCAATTCTACTAATCCGTCGATCACAAATTGTGGGAATAGGAATTTGCAGTTTGTCACGTTAATGTAGGTTGGAACTTATCAATTTACCACGAGACAGAAAGAACAATGTTTCCATTGACATGGGCATAACAGTGGTGAGTTCCTTCAACAACTTTCAGTTACGCCGTAGATGAAGGGATTGCTCCCGTATTCCACTCAAACCCACGCCAATGGTAGAAAAAAGTAAAAAGGAGGAAACAATTTCGAGGAAAAATAACCATGCTCAAGACAAAAGAGCTGCTTCCAACACGTCTCAAATGTGTAGAAGTCCATTTGTTATGGCTACTCAGCTTTCAATCTCACGGAGTGTTCCCAAGAAAACAAGATATATTAGTGCTACTGTGCAGTATCACCTCCAGTATAGCCTCTACTGAATTTTGATTTTGAACACCACTTTTTCACAATGAATAGGCATCTTTCTTTTTCCCTTACATATATATATATATATATATATATTCTGCCAGTTTTGTTAAGCCGCAAACTTAATTTTGCAACTAAGAAATAACTGATTTTACTTGCTCACAGTCAAATTTCCACCATGAACTATACACCGAGCAGATAAAATTCATCCACTCACCGTTCCTCTGAATTGAACTTGTTCCAGGCTTCCTGAGATAGAAGGAATAAATATGTTACTGATGATGCACCGAGTTCAAAAGAGAAGTTTTACATCAACCCTCATGGCATTATTTCTTTTTCAACATAGATCTAGTTGGAATTCAGTTGTTTACCAACTACAAAGAACAACACTCAAAATACAATGGCGTTGAAAGATCAGGTTGCAGGCAATCACCATCCTTAGAGACATACAAGCCTCTCACTGTTCTGTTGAAAGTAAAATAGCAAATATTGAATTTTATTTTCTCATTCATGTTTCTTAGCCAACCCTACAGGGTAATATCAGGAAGTACTGGAAAAAGAACCAGTAGAAGTGAGCATGAGTGTTGCTAGAACCTGATTTGCGGCAATTTGATGATGTGGGATCGAGATTGCAATCTGGTACTTGATACAATTGCACGGTGTGCCAGGGGATTTCTATGCAGACTAGTTATTCTTAGTTCTTAGTTTTTACCACAGTAAGAGGCACAGTTTTCTGAAACAACACTAAGAAACCTAAAATTTACCACTAGGGCAAAGTTTTCTAATGTATCAACTTTATATAATATTGTCCCTAAAACACCACTACTGCACTAAACATGAACTATTATTGATCCAGAACCATTAAAAATTTAGAAGTTACGAACCTTTAGAAGATCAAAAACCTTCTCACATATGTACTTTTGCTGAATTGTTGCACCACGTTGTTGTAATTTATCGGGGTGGACACAAAGAGTGGCTTTCCTGTAAGCTTTTTTAACAGCCGCAGAAGTTATAACCTCAGTTAGTGGAACTGGCTGCCACCCACTATCAGGCCCAAGAATCTGTTAATAACAATGGTGAAAACCAATGACTAGCATTACCATATACCACCATTGCCAAACAGATAAGCAAAGTGATTGTAGCCAGTAGCATAACTGTAAGCTACCCATGTCATTATGTTCAACATTCTTAGAGACACAAACCCTTGAGTAGGACACAATGAAATAGTTCTTACAGACACAAACCCTTGAGTAAGACAAAGTGAAATAGTTCTTTCATTCACTAGCTCTCTTCAGTAATCCAGTTATATCAATTTTATTCTTTTGTCAAGCATCATGTCATTTATTCACAAGGGAAATGCCTACTCCAGCAGATGCAGCTACCAATTATGGCCGCGCGCAGTGGGGGTTTGAAAAGAAAAGAAAGAAAGAGGTACATCAATCCATCCCATGTTAACAATGGGATAAAATAAAAAGTACTAGCAAACCATGCCACAGTCAATATTGGTTCAAAAATATAGAAGCAAATCACATGTTCATTGAATACATTAAAGGACAGGAAAGAACGTACGTATTGCAAAGTCGAAAGAAGTGCTCGAAGGTTTCCCTCTTTTCCACTTGACCATCTTTTGACTTCAGCATCCAAAGCTTCTGCAACTTTCTGGGAAAGTACTTTCTATAAGATAATATGCAAACTCAGATAATAGATAAGAATCTCACAGAAGAAAAAGAGTCCGTACATTCCTCTCTTCTCTTTCTCTTTGCGCGAGCAGATCACGCCTGTTTTTCTCTGCCAGGGCATTTGCCTGAAATCATACCAAAATAAAAGGAAATCCCAGCACCATAAGAATAAAATGAAACAGATAGAAAAGAAGGCACGCACTGCACGCTCAGCTGTTCTTCTGTATCTTTCCAACCGAGCTTTACACCTCTGAGGTGATTCACCTTCAGCCCCTACGAAGTTTTTAGTATCTATAAGCAAACTGCAAACAACTTCCAAAGCAATAAACATCTTTTTGCTTTTACAACGAAATCTGTTCTATAAATTGAAAGCTACTATAATATATGGCTAGGCATCAAATAAAACTAATAACAAGTGAAAACATATTTCAATGTCACACATAAAAACATTCTTCATCGAAATATAATTGCTTACCAACATGTGCTGAAGAATACGAATATCGTAAACCATTTGGAATTCCAGTACTTTCGAAGTGAAGGTCCTGTCAATCCAGCAACAAATTTACATCAACTGTCAATCAACATGGAATCTAGCAATAAATGCGGTGAGCTTACTCACAGATGACAAAGAGCTTTGCCTTCTATCAGCAAATCTGGAAGAAGCTGAAAACCTGTCAGGGATAGATCTTTCTACAAGATCATGAGCATCAGATGCAGCCTTCTGTGTGACTGATTTTTCAGCAGCTCGATGCTGAGCCTCTGCAGCTGCCCTCTCTGCAGCAGATCGCTCAGCCCTGAGTCTAGCCTCCATTGACGCCTTCTCCAATCTTTCTCGAGCCCCTGCAACGGCTCTCTGTCTTACTTCAGCGGTGGCTCTCTCCACAGCAGCTCTCTGCGCTCTCTCACAAGCTTCAGTATATGATCTTTCACGAGCTTCAAGAGCTGCTTTATCAACAGCCATCCTGTCCTTTTCTCTTTCCCTTTCCCGCTCCCTTTCTTCTTCTAACTTTCTCAAACGTTCATTTTCCAGCTTATTTTCCCTTATTTTTTCCCATACTTTTTGGTCATTCGCTGTCATATTCTTCACTTTTCTTTCAGTCCTTTGGCTTGTTGCATTTCTGACTGAATATAGAATGTCATCACTATGTTCACACACTGATGAAGCATCTTCCACCTTCCTTCCATTCACAAGAGACTCTCTGATCACTTGACTTGGAGTGGACGCATCAACCCTTTTGCTGATGAATTGAGTTCCTTTCATCTCTTGACCACCACCGTCTTCAGTGGACATTATCTTCTCAGGTTTTTGACTATATTCCAACGGAGATCTCTTGTCTGGCATAACACAGGAAATCCCCGTGCCACTGTGACAAATACTTGAATCTCTCACCTGCTTAGGTAAACAAGTGGATTCCTCCATGTTGCTTATCAGACATTGATTGTTTCCATCTTGTAACTCACCTTTGTTCTTGTCAAAACTGTTGAATTTTCCTTTAATCAGTGTATCTTCAATTCCAGCCTCAGATTCATATGCACTACTGTTACGTTCAGATTTTAATTCCCCATTTCCATCAGATGAATATACTGCTTGATTTAATTCCGGCTTTTGAATATTATGATGCTTCCCCGAAACCTTAGTTGCAATGGATTCATCAAATTTACACCCTCCATCAAATACTTTCAACTGCTCGCCTTCTAAGAGGATGTGGCTATGCAGGTCCTGTTTTACTCTTCCCTCATGTTTGTTCCTCTCAATGGGCTCAACTTCTTCAGCATGTCCACTCAGTTCTTCCATCACAACAGCATCCCTACTCCGGTCCACATTTCCTTCCGTTTCAAACATTTCTCCCTCGTTACTTGCTTCAGTCATAGCCACTCTAAATCTCAAATCATTGTCATCTGTTCTAGAAGCATCTCCCTTTCTCTCTTCCGTTACCTCGCTTTCGCAAACCAGTTTGTGTTCCTTTCCATTTCTGACCTGTTCAAGGGCATCTCTGTCTGTCAAGTAAATCACTTTCTGCTTACCAACCTCCATAAGCCTCTCCTTGTCTTTCTCAACTTCACAAGCAAGTCGTCCAGTCCCACCTTTTTCATGCCCAGCAGCTATATACGGCCTTTTGCCACTATCTCCATGACTCTTAGTCAATTCAAAGATCATCCCATTCTCATTCAGCTCGTGAGTCTCTTTCAGTTTATTCTCATTTTCTCTTCCAGAAGCCCCAGTTGGTTGTTTCTCAATTACTTTAGGTTCTGTTCTTTCCATTACTCTTTCTATGGTTTCTGCTCCCATTAAATCTTCAAGTCTCCTCTGACATTCTTCCCTCAGAATATTTTGGTTATATTTTCCACTATTCTGTTTTGTTAGGTGAGCATCTACAAACCTTTTCTCGATATCCTTTCTTTTCGGGGATGCCTTCAGTTTTAATTCATCTTCCATTTCAAACACCTTGTCCTTGGCTTCTGGCCGCCCCTCTAATGTTTCACCATTGTCATTTTGTGTCTTTTCACTTTCCCTAAGTTGCTGGAGATTTTCTGGCATCATCTTACTTGAATCATATACACAGGCCAGTTTGTTCGATATTACTTTCTCGTAAGACCCTTGTTGATCGCTGAACCTTGTGTTTGGTATTTCCTTTTGCTGTTTGTTATCCTGGTCACAATGGTCTCCAGTCATTTCAGGTTGATTCGTTTCTGCATCCCATCTATGAGCTCCCATTGTCACTTTAGATTTCTTATTCTCTTCCTTCTGGTTAAATGTGCCGGGGTCTGTTGTCCTCCGGTGTCCATAAGCATCTCGGTTCATGAGTTGCGTTGAAGTATTGAAATCCTCAACCATATCGAAAGCCTGCTTGCGTACATTTTGCTCAATGACCTCAAAATATTCAGTCGCTTCCCTCCATGCAACAGCCCCAATAGAACTATCAGCAACATGGCTACCATAATGCAGACACGGGGATCCTGAAGTTTCTTTGGTGCTCTTTGTTGATCCTATCCTACCTTCAATAACAGGTGCTGAGACTCTGGTTTCTTTGCCATTTGATTGAAGCATTTTCGCATCCTCTATGTGGCTACTCACCCTGAGAGTCTTGCTTGTTTTCTGCTCAACTTGCCTAGCATCATGGCTCCGGATGTCCTTTCTCTCAATTGAGTCTTTAATGCTACCATGCTTAACTTTAACATTCTCATTTCCATTTTCCCCGCCCTCAGCAGATAAGGCAGCATCTACTTCCACATCAAAGAAAATTGCTCCACCATCATCTGCCACTCTCTCGAAGGCATAACTTTTAGAAGCCTTGGGTTTTGAATTTGATTTGTCAAATTCTCCATTGTTAACACCTAAGGCTGGTGGAGGTCTTGAAGGTGGTGGCAATCTTGAAGGTTTAGTTCGAAGACTGATGTCAGAGACAGTTATAAATGGTTTATCCGGCGGAGTAGAATTTCCATGTGTCTCCAGCAGGTTAAAATCACTTTCATGTGCACTAAAGTCGCTACGTAAGGGGTTTGACGAACACTTCTTATAGTGTTTTTCTTCTATGACTCTTCCACCAAATTCTTTACTGCGGCTGGTATCATCATTCACACGCACGGGGCAGTGCTCATCTTCACCATTCCAGCAAACAGGACTATCATAATGAGAGAAAGTATATCCAGGAACAGCATTAAGATAAGTTACAAGACTGGTCCCAGTTAGCACTGTTTCAATATTTCTCTGACTAGACTTGTTATAAGATACATTGAACTGGTTAATGCTCTCCAATGTTTGGTGAAGATCACCATCTGATAATCTGTGATTCTTATCAGATCCAGCCAGAGGATCAAATTCATCCGACAAAGACCCACTTTGTGCTGGACTCCTATGACAAAAGGATAGCGAAAAAGAAAAATGGAAGGGGGGGAAAAAAACAAAACAAAACAAAATTGCGCAATTAGAGTGCTGCATGATTAAATTTCTTTATCCTGAAATAAAAAGTTATAAATACAATACCTTCATAACAAAAATATGGCAAGCAGGCCATTTTGTTCTGGTTATTTACCAAGATGATAAATGAAAGTACATAATATCCATTAGCCACTAATATACGCTTCGGAAAGTTGAAGCAATATCTATATAGAAAGGCTAAAATATAGTACCAGATTCCTTCATTTATTTGATACCATTTCTTCTTCTCTCTCGCATGTTCAATTCAGTGAACATCTTAACACTCAACCGTCATACACAGCCTTAGTTCAAATACTAGAAGATTCTTACCCTCATATTCTAGAAAGAAAAAACTAGAAGAAATAAAACACAACTTAGGAAGTGATCAACTTTATAGATAATGTGAGCAATCAGTAAAAAGTGAAAAAAAAAACTAGTGGGCGTACCATGGCTCGTCAGATGATTCATAACCACCGCTGGACTGCCCGACTAAATCCTCAAACGACGCCGTGAAATCCAAGCTTCCAAAATTCCCGAAAACCTCAGTGTAATCAAAAGCGGGACTTCGGACGTCGAAATGGAGGCCGGAAGCGTCGCTGACGAGCGGGAGATCGAGAACCGGAATGGAGGAAGATCGAGAAGCGTGAAAGCCGCCGAAAATCTCGGAGTAGTCCTCGAGGCGCGGGGCAAGAGTGGGGAGACCAAACTTGGGAGGAGCGCCGAAAACATCGTCGTAGACGGACTTGTGAGAAGCGAAGGCTGCATTGGAGATAGAGGAAAAGCTCCGCTTAGGAAGTGAGTAGGAAATGTTCTCCATTGGGAAAGGGAAATGGTATTTACTCCTTTCCGTTACTTTTTCTCCGTTTTCTTGGTTCTCTTCTATTCTATTCCACTGGGTTTTAGCTTTGGAATTTGGGTGGTGGACTGGTGTCACCTGCTAGACTTACAGTGACTATGACCATGGGCGAGGTGGAGTAACGTGGACGGATTACGAAGGGGCCGGAAGTGGGGTTTAAGAAATGACAAAATTACAAGATTTTAATGGGAGTTGGTCAGAGAGTGCGAGTGGGCCGCCTCACGCGGATGTTGTTCCTGGAATTACATTTATGTCCTTGCCGCTCTGATGATCGGATGAGGCTGTTTTCCTCTTTTTCTTTTTGGTTTATTTTTTAGTCCATTACTACTGCTTCCATTAATACCGCAGTCTCTAAGATGAAATAAATTAATTATAAACATTTATATAAGTTTTTAAAAATAAGATCTCATAAGTATAGAATGTTGACTTTGTAAAATTTGCTGCCATACCTCTTACATGAAAAATGGTCTATAAATTTCATTCATTAGGTTGCAAAATCCTGCAAGACATTTGATACCAATTGTCTCGTTTGTAAAGCTAAAGGTAGCTCCAGTATGAGTCACATGACCATTTTCTACCTTCACTTGGTTCGATTATTTTTTGTCATGATTAGACGCCGAGTGGTACTATATAACCCTCTAAACTTTGTTCTCTTACCGTATTCCTTAAAGTTTAGGTTCTAACTACGCTATTTTCTATTCTTACTGTCATTTTTACGGGATGTGGGCTACAAGGATTATGCTGGGCACGTTGGCCATACAAACCAACTTCTTCATACCAACAATTGACCATACAAACCAACTTCTTCATTAATGCTGTTGACAATCATAAGCCTATTGTGCTATTGGATTAGTTTTATAGCATGTCAATAACCTCATTAATTGTTTTTATATAAGTTTACAATTCTTTGACCACTTGACACACTGAACATACATAGAGCCAAATTATGTTAAATATATATATATATATATATGTGAAAAGAGTGTACACTTCCGGGCCATTTATAACTTTTTATTCAAAAAGTTTCAATAGTCCATTTAGTGTCTCTAGTTGTCCCTTGTCCAAAACAAAAGAAAAAGAAATAAAGAAAGAAAATCGAATTGAGGTAATTTTGATGAATGTAAAGGGGTGACATGACATGTTTTGAAGTGCAATGGTCCTACAAAAACGTTAATTACCGAATAAACATTGCACAGTCAAACTTCTCAATAACTACTCTTGAAGATCATGGGCAGACAACATTAATTAATAATACACTATCTTATTTGACATTTGTATATTATAGATGAAATAGATTCTCAAGCTGTGATAGTGTGTTAGATAACCAGTTTCAATTGTCATTTGCTTCGTGTAAGGATAAAATAAATCTGTAATCCCGACAACTTGCTATTTGCCAATGGCCCAATACCATAAATAAGTGATTCCAATACTGTGATAATTCATTCGTCAACTTCACTTCTTTAATGTGCCAACAAAAAGAAAAAAAGAAAGAAAGAAAGATTCAAAGAGAAAAATGTTTCACGTAATAAAGACAAAATCCGGAGCCTCTTTAATCTTTGGGAGTAATGTAGATCGCGTGTGTTTCTTTTGTTTTGTGAAAGAAGATTTGGATCTTAAATTAAACTAGCCAATTTAATCATGGTCTGCCATGTATTGTCTGGCTATCAAGCTTTTGCAACTTTTATTAATTATTAGAGGAAAACGAAGGTGGGTGGACCATATCTCGCAATTTGCAAACTAATATAGTCATTTACAAGTTTCTCACCGGCTCCCCTTGGGTCCATTCTGTTGCCCACTTTAATAAAGTCATAGGACTAATGACCCTGTATGCATATGTATATTGCTAGGAGCATACACACACACATATGTGGGGCTAGGAGGGGGGATTTGTTTGTCGCATGCATGCATTTTAATGATTCATATCATATGATCAATAAAAATAAATATATGAAGGAAGCAAAGTACAGAGGAATTTTTTATAATATAATCTTGAAATGCAAGTGTGGATGAGAGATAATTAAGTAAAAGTTATAAGTATTTTAGAGAAGAAAGATGATTGCATCGAAAAGAAGCAGTATTATCATTTATGATTTATTATTATGGATAACCAAGCATGCCTGCCTTTCTGTCTGTCTTTGCCTCTTACTCAAGCTTCATTATCGGTTAAAGTCACTCAATGATTTTTTTTCTTTTCTTTTCTTTTTAACTCATAGATTTATAAATTAATGTCCTCCTCATAGGATAATCTCTTTAGGCCCTGTTTGATTTGCCAAATTTGAATGATTAAAGTGGTGTTTTGCAACAGATTATGTAAAAACTATAATAACTTATTTTTGTTAAAAGTTAAAAAAATTAAATTATAATTAAAAGTACTTAGTTTTTGGAAATTATCAAATAATCTACTGCAAGCTAACAAAAAGTGGCATAGTTTGAAATTGTAATAATTTATTTTTACTAAAAATAGCTTACAGCATCTTATAAGTAGCCCCAAAATTACTTATGAGATTAATAGGTTACTTTTGATTAATTTTAGAAAATTTACGGCAGAAACAAAATTTTTAGCATCTCATAGTTACATAAGTTTTTTTTTTTTTTTTTTT
>JACFYI010002071.1:5991-22367 GCA_014898755.1 Handroanthus guayacan
GATAAATATCGAATCACATCCAATAAAATATTACAATGTTTTAATTGTTCCCCAAGCAAACAATCAACTATCATCTAATAAAGTAAAACATAGAAAAATAGCATATGTATAGTCATTTCAAATGAAAACCATTTTCTCAAAGCTATTCCTAAAAGCACCCTTGTGAAGATATGTTTTTAAATAGTCTAGCTACGTAAGCAATTACATTTTGAGTTCAAGAATCATCTTCAAGGTGTCCAAGAAGATAGTCTCACATAAAAACTCGCCAGATATAAAGCCGACATTGAAAAAAATAAGAAGTCAGGATACTAAAAATAACATCATTACATGATAATCAAAGAATTGCCTTTATGAATCTACAACTCCAGAAAGAGGTGTAATAAGTCATCATTGTAACTTGTAACCCATCAAATAATTTGTAATAATTTATTCAAGATTTAATTAAAAGGAATAGCTTATAAATAGGCAACATGATTGTTTTAGAAACAGAGAAATTAAGCAGCTCATTTTCAATATATTTCAGTAAATAAGAAGTGTTTTTGCTCAATATTTCAATGGCTTTTTTTTTTTGAATTAATTTCTTCGAAATATATCCAAACACTACTTATATTTTTGGACGACTAATTACAAGAGGTATACGTGTAAATTAAGAAGATTTTCAAAGATTCTTGTTATAACTAATGAGCTATATATTATTTTGATTACGAGGATGATTGAGGGGAAATTTTTGTTTGTATATTAATTATTAGAGGAGAATTAATTATGGCAAGTTTGGCCATAAGTTCCTTTCAAGAATCTGTTGCACCCACCCACGAATGTCCATGAGAAAACTGAAAGCGATCATAATATATAGTACTTAGTGGACTTTTCTGGCTCCACACAAATACAACATAATTAACTCTATTGCATTATTTTTTGTCATCTCAAATATATAATATATGGTAGATGATTATTCTTGGTATATTATCGCGATAATGACTTTTCAATTTGGGTAGATATATGTTGCTAGTGTTTGGTTAAACTTCAGACATCCATATGTCTATGGAGCATTTTGTATTTTATTATTATGTCATTTTAAAAGCATATATTAAAAAAAATTCTAATTATTTCTTATTTATAAAATGTGAAGATGGCATAACAACTGGCTTATATGTATTTTAATGTAATGATTATACTAATCCCGTTTGAATAAAAAATATCAAAAATATTTTTATTGTTTTTTTATCTTATCATTTCTGGGCACTTCAACTTTAAGTGGTCAAGAAAAAAATATTATTATATAAAAATAAATTTTTTGTCTTTAAATATTAAAATTTTAACCGGGTATATCAAGGTTCCTCGTATCTTTTTGGTGATTTATGACTACATGAGCTGCAGTTTGAAAATTAAGGTAAAATCCACCATGTGGTGTAATTAATTTAGGGATAATTACATCAACACCCCTTAAGATTTGCCATAATTATCAAAACATTAACTAAGGTTTGCATAATTACCATTATACATCTTACTATTATAGTTCAATTGATGGATAATTATAATTACACCCCTTAAATATTCTAAAAATTAATTACAAATAGACCACCTAGACAAGAGGATGTAATTGTAATTATGCATAAGCTCAGATGGTATAATTGAAATTAAGCATCGTGTTGAATTAGACATAGGAGTGCAATGGTTTTTATTCAAACCTCAAGGGATGTTGTAATAGCTATATCAAATTTCAAAAGTGTTGAAGTAATTATCTCATTACTTTATAGTATTTGATCTTTTTCAGCAAATGACCTCATATTGACCCAATTGTGTGGAAGGATTTGCTCTTGATAACAAAAGAAAGTACTTAAATACTCCAAGATTCATGTCTTTGTGAACAGATAAGTTTGAATTTTAGTTTGGTCTGTGTGACCTGGACAACCTTGACCACAAGATGAGTTCACATGGGGGACCAAATGATACGTGTCCATTAGACCCAATACCCATGAACTATGTTAGGTCTCTGTTATAAATACTCCAATTAGGATGGTATAAAGGTATGCATTTGATAGATTTTGACTTATAATGAGGACCTAACATAGGTATGCGAGTATTATAACTTGCATTATATTTTTGCGATTTTATCTTATTCTCATTACTCTATCTTATTTAAGCACCATATGGTCTTTTTTGGTAAAGCTCAAGCAATCCTAACTGTGTCATTTAACTTTAGATCACGACGCGCCTACCAGTTGTGCTCACCTTTTATGTACAACGTAGCCCGTTTTCCTACACTTACAAATAGATCAACTCAGATAGCTCTATTAGATGACCCAGGGCCAGTTGCTACAAAATACAAAATCGTATGGTTATGATTATATCAATTTTTAAATATATACTTAATAATACTAATAGTTGATGACCCAATTAATTCCTGCCAAATAATCAATAATATATAAAACCAAATCAATTTCTACAATAACTCATTCTTCGCTTCATAGGATTAAAAAGTTTAGTATGTATGTGTATATATAAATATATATATATATATATACAAACACTATTAATTACATGAATTAAATTATAAACCAAACAGCAGCCAAGAAAATCAAATCAGCGAATCTCAGTGGTGACCTCACGGGGATTTAGCCATTTATTTCTTTTCATAGTTGTCTTATTTATTTAATTAGTTAGATCGGTGAAAGTGATAGTGAATTTTTTAATTATCATCTATTAATTAATACAACCCCTTTCTTGTTATGTAGTGTTTGGCACTACATGCTCTTCATGCTTCTTTGATTTTCATATCTTCTTTGACATTGAATAGGAGAATTAATATATCTTATTTTATATAAATATACAGTTTAGCTTATGTTTTATTATTGTGTTGCATTAATTTATTTATTTTATTTTTTTTTTGTTTGATTTGATGAGGGGTACCATATATTTAGGTCAACCTTGAACAGTCATATATTTATGATTGAATATTTAATACCAAGTTTGAAATTTCTTACTATTTCAAACATTTTTGTCATTATTAAGAGAGAAGAAAAAAATAAAATAAAAATTAAGAAAAAAAATGACATTTTTAGTCATGTAATTACACTATTTTTCGCTTTGGTCTCTAATGTATTAACTAAGCAATTTTAGTCCTATAAATAGTAATAATTTACAATTTATGCCCGTTTTTACAGTTTTTATCCTACTCATAGGATTAAAACCGCATTACTATTACACCTTACAAGATTAAAATTGTAAATATCATTGCTACATACAGGATCAAAATTGCCAAAATCAGGCACAAATAGTATATTTTAATATTTATAGAACTCAAATTGTTGAACCAAGACATACAAGGGCAAAAGTGAAAAATAGTATAGTTACAGGATTAAGAATGTAATTAAACTTAATGCATTTTTAAAAAATACCATTAGTAATAAAATAAAATGTATTGTACTTCATGCGTATTGTTAATGATATTTTTCACATATAATTTTTGCTAATTATATTATAATATTGTTTTGTAGTGTAAGTATGAAAAATGTCCTTTTAAAAAAAATGCCAAACGCACAAAATATATTATATGACGCGTCGAGCTTCCCTTTGAATGGGGGATTCATAGATTATGTTGAAAAACGTATGTTGGACATATTATACATCTATGATTAAATTTATTTAATTAATTAATTATCATAAGTACTAATTATTCAAAATATAATTATCATAACTATTAATTAATCAAAATAAAAATAAGTCATTTGTCAAAGAGCTAGACCGGCTATGATATAGACCTTGGACAGAAAAAGTCCAAGTAGATGAAATGGCCAATTGTAATTCATTGACTTTCATAATATTTTTAATTCACCAATTCCATCAAGAAATTAGAAATAGAACTGGATATATTATATTTAATATTATATTTAATTATTTCTAATCCCTTTCACCTACAAATGAAGATTTTCCTTCCAATTTTTTCTAAGTGATTTAATTGGTGAGATTTTCTAACTTTTATTTTCACATTAAACATTTCTAAACATTGACTTTCTTACCTCGCAGTACAATTCGCAGCCGCCCTCTCACCGACACATCACGAGGATGAATGAAATTTAGTTCAAAGTTTATCCACCATATTTATGGTATACATATTTATTATAATGTATTGTCTAGAATTATGTTAACCTTATTTAACAAGATAAATATCTTATAAAGTATGAAGCTACGCATACATTTTTTCTATCAAAAAAGGAGAATCAAGCAAAATTTCTCGTTGGTCCAACAATAATACTCTTAACCTGTTCCTTGTAAGATACTACAACCTAATAATATCATATAACGCAACAATTTTTTTGGACAAGTTGTTGATCAGTTCAATGATTCACCACAAGACACTCTCCAACTAGTAAACTCTTTCTATATTTTTAAGAGGAAAATGACTCCCATATATTTATAGGTGTAGAAATACATTCATGACATAAATGTTTGAGTAGCCGGTGGATATAAATTTTATAAAAGCATGGAGTAGAGGATGGTAAAGTAGGAGTTATATAGATTATGAAATGATAAAAATTAATTTGGCATATAATTTCATAATAAGAACATATTAATGGGCTAGTGACCATAAAAGTGAGTTAAGTAAAACAAGGAGTTCTTTTGTTGAAAATAAATCGTGAACCTAACTCAATCTAAAACCTAACTTGTGGAGGGGGGATTGTCCAAAACAAAATAAGGAGACTACAACTTATACATTTTTCCGATATGAGATTCTGACACACTCCTCATATGCACAGAAATGAACACTTGGAGCATGAAATAATATGAAATGGACACTAAATAGTCCAAATCAAGAATGGGTAGAGCTCATATAATATATTGAAAATGAACCTTAAACCTAACTCAACACAAAAAGTTATCTTACGAGGCAAAAATTGTCTAAGGCCATTTAAAGAGACAACAACCTATACACATTACCGATGTGGGATTCTAAAAATTATTGTTCACTAACTTCATTGCGTTTTCATATTGAAACGAGTTAATAAGAATGACAATAATGAAATATAATTTCAATATTAAAATGGTCTGCTCCAATACTTCATATTAACAATTAAGTGAATAACACGTGTTTTTCTTAATTCACTCACTTTTTACCTTATGTTGGTACAAATATTTGAGGAAATTAGACTAATTAAATTATATTATAGGACTAACCTTATTTAATAAGATAACTATTCGTTGAAGTGCGAAGTGCTAGACTTCATATGCTAACCTCTATATGTGAAGTTCAAGTGACAAATTCTATCGTAAAAAAGAAACCTGCAAATTCTTTTCAAATACACGTACAGGACCTTCTAAAGATCTTGTAAAACATGGGACTAAATTTACATTATCTATATTTTATGGAATCAAAAGCATACACTTTATATAGGAAAATTATTGTTTTAGTCCAATAGCTATACGCTTTTCTACTTTTGATCCTATATAGTTTGAATTAACAATTCTAGTCTTTTAAGAAGTAATAATAATTTTGCAATTTTTGCCTATTTTTGGCAATTTTAATCCTATAAATAGCAATGATTTTACAATTTTAGTCCTAAATATAAGTAGTAATAGTTTACAATTTTAGTTCTACAAATAGGATTAAAATTACAAAAATGAAATTGCAAAATTATTACTACTTACAAGTCTAAAATTGTTAATTTAATATATAAAGGAGCAAAAGTAGAAAAAATATAATTGCAGGACTCCAAAAGCAATTCCCCACTTTTTATCGGTGATAGACGCTTTACATGACTAGATTTATATGAAGTAGACTTTTCACGGCTTAATTACACTTTTGATCAAAAGTATACACTTAATTTATATATTTTTTTCGGGATGATATTTCTTATGCTACTACAAAATGAGTACTATATTAAATATTCTTTATACAAATATAGAATTATGAATACCATGCAAATATATATGTTCTCAAATAAATGACCCAAACCCACACAAAGTCTTGTTGCCTAGAATCCATCCCACGTTTCCATACTAGAAGAAACCACACCATTCCAAATCTTTTCTTTTGTTTTTTTTTTGAGAGAGAGAGAGAGACATTCCAAACTTTTTCTTGAAAACATAATTATAAGAACATGATTAAGCTGGAAATCTGCAGTCATGAAACAATTACATCCACATACGTAATGTTCTCAACTTATCTATATATACATATACATATATGTATATATCCTAGCTATTCTAAGTATATATTTTGCTTATGGTGACAAAATTACTCCAATCTTGAAACTAAAACCATCCTAATACTTTTTCCTCAAGAATCACGTGTACTGATTCCACATGGAAGACAACCCCACTTCAGACAAATAACTGTCCGAACTTCCTTCCCCAAAGCTCGGAGAACCCTTCATCAATATCCCATAATTGTTACTTTCCACTTTGGTCAGATGATCCAAAACAGCTTTTAACACATTATTATCATGATGACTGTTACAAGAAGAACTTTCTCCAATATTATGTGGCAATAATGTTCCTGGTCCAGTACTGTTTGGAACCATTGATCTTGCGGGTAAGATTTCTGGACCTGGATCGATGAGAGAGAAAGTAGGGCTTGTTTGGTTGGCTGTGAAAATGGAGAAGCAGGGCACTTGCTCATTAACACTATTTGCACCAGCCTGAGTCTGGTCGAATGTGATGTAGGGTTCGACTAATTCTGGGAGAGTTGGAGAAGAAGAAGTTGTTGTGGTGTCATGTTTGGTGCTGCTTGATCCTGTAATGTCTTGTTTGGATGCAACTTCTGGTGATGTGTTCTTGTGGAACACTCTGCATAGAACACAGTCCTCCTGTTTTTTCACATAGAGGAATTAATTAATTTAGCATGTTGGAAAATATTGATAAGTATTCACACTTTATGAGTAATGAGATCCTCTTCTTGACCAAAATTTATATATTCTCCTTTCTTAATTGTAATGTTAGGTCCTGGTCTCATCTTGTTAGGCCCTATGGTGCAGGTTGGCTAAATTTATTTAAAACGTGTTATGAGGTGTTTTTAGCGTTTATAAAATGTTAAATTTTATTTTAGGAATAAATTGTTAAAGAGTAAGATAAAATTAGATGGTGCTGGTTAAACTTATTTATAATATCTTATAAACCCCTACATTTTATAAGATATTTTTCAAGCTTACAAGGTGTTCGATATGATTTAAAAATATATTTTTTTTTAGAGATCTGGGCTGATTCTTTAATTATCCCAATGGGACTTGATCGTGTGACCTATTTGTTTGCAAAATAGATCTTTTCTCATCAAGGTAGCAAATCATCCCTTGTTTAAAAATAAGTTGTTAAAATATTTGGATAAAATAAAATATTAGAGTTTATAAGGTGCAGTATTAACAATATAAAATTGAAAAGCATATTAACATCTTAAAAATATTGAGACCTAACATCTAAAAGACTATTTATAAGATCCTAACATCTTGTTTTGAGATCTTATAATCTCTTTTGTAGAAAAATTATAAAGAAGCACATCTTATAAACTTTATTAAAAAAGCCCATTATAAGCATACCCAAATACTCTATGTTGCTCCTAATCATTTAAATTTCAACTAATGTTTAGGATTGTTTCATCAATGAGTATTCTATTGAAATAGTAATAATTGTAGATTTTGACACGAGATGAGTTGTTCTTGTTGATGTAAGAAAATCCCACTTTCACGTGGCTCAACCTCAGGAAATCGAAAAAGACAAAACAGATAATTGATTTCTAGTTGAGATTAAACAATTTGCAATTAGCTCGCACATATAGACCTAAATAACTAATTGTCGTTTTACGTTAGGTACAAACGAAAACGACAATAAATTAAAAGTCAGATATTTTGATCAACAGTCTAATCTAATTAAAGTCAAAACAGCCTGTAAAAATTAATTAGTCACGTCCATAATATTGATAATTATATTATTCCGCTTGACTTGTGATTAGTCAAGCTTAACACAGTAATTTACTGTATAAATTTCAATTAACCAGCTAATTAATTAATAATTAATACCCATAAAAATCATCGAGCTAGGGTTAAGGTTTTGTACCTTGACCGCAGAAGCTATTTTCGGGCCGGGCCCAGGGATTCCTTCAAGGCGAAACTCGTGCATGACCCACTCGGTTTTTCTTCCTTTGGGAGCCCGGCCCTGATAAAATACAAGAGTTTTTCGCATTCCGACAAGGGTTCCTTTCCGGAAAACTGGCCGGTCTTTGCCGGTAGCTTTCCAGTAACCGGAGACTGTGGCCCGGTTCGTTCTTTTCCCGGTTGCGTATTTCCGGTCCCTTTGGCTGTAGAAATACCATTCCTTGCCTCCCACACATGCAGTTTCTGCATTATATCAAGAAAAACTACTTATAAAAATATATAGATAGTATATGATGATAAAGAGTATTAATTAATTATCTAATTACAGTATATGAATGTAATAATGCAAATTATGTTTAATTTGTATGAGAGTGGCTTCCTCTTCCAATATTGTAATTTGGAGGGTAGTTGGGTAAGCTTAGAAGCTCTTTGAAACATGATATAATTTATACATATTAATTTGACAACTTATAAAATATTAGAAGGTATTTTGTAAATTTCTTTCTGGAAAGTTATAAGCTTGTAGAACAAAATTCTAGGAACTTATAAGCTCTTTGAAAGGAAGATAGAGAAGTTTTTCATTTATTTTTAAAATCTTAACATACTTCTTTAATTTTAAATATATTAATTATGAAAATGTCATTGCATACGTCTTATAAGTTTTAAGGTCTTATTGATTTTATCTGACACTTGAATAATTTATTTTAGATAACATATAACATCTTATAAGTTCTAACTTATGCATCTTATAAAGTAGTGATCGAGACTTTAATTTTTATTTCCTGCTATAAATCGTTAGATCATATATAGTTATAATATCATTATTTATTCAACAATACAAAATTATTTTTTGTACGTGTTCCATAGGTAATTAATATATCCAATATGATACAACTAAAATATGTGGCATCAAATGCAAAACGAAATTTTAGAGGAAGAATACAATTATGGTTACGGCATTTCTTGGCCCTAATGATCGATAGCCAGCTCGATTGAGGTTCGACTAATGAATACGTATTTATCCACCCCCACATATACGAAAATTTTGTAGATAATGATAAAAAATAAGATATATACATGTATGAAGGAAAAAGAAGGAAGGTATCTTGATGTTATATTATATGATGCTAGTAGGGTGATTAGGACCTGTTTGGCACCTACATATGATGACTCACTAAAATTGGTTCTTGAGTACGAAATTAGTTAACCACCAATAATTTATGTAGGGCAAAGTGTCAAAATCTTTGTTAGCTGGAAGAAAATAATTATAGGAAAGCTAGCCCTATCATCATGTATAGATGGAGATACATACACGCGTATGGTGGACGTCAATTAGGGTACCATGACTTTGAACTTCTTCTTTTCCATTGTTATGACAAATCGTTGTCTCCATGTTTTGGTTAAACCTCAAAAAACCAAGGGTGTCAATTTCTTCAAAAAGGCAACTGAATGAGAAATTTTATGGAGGGATGGATGACTGACAAATAGCACACATCTAGAAGAAAAAAGTTTTGTATATATAATTATATATGTATAGGTTTCACGTAAATTTATTCTTCAAGAAAGTTATATATTGAAGTAAAAGATATTATCAAAGTGTAAATATTAGGCTAAACGGAGGATCTAGCCGGCTCATAAATCTCACGAGTACTTATTTGCTTTCCCAAAAAATGGGATATGGACCTATGTTTATAATTTGTGAAAAACAATGTATGAAATGATACTTAATGGATCAATATTGCAAGAAAATTAATCATGAGGAGTAAAAGTACTTACCCGGAATATCCCAAGGTTCACACTTATTAAGGTCAACTTCGATCAAGAAAGGACTTTGGTGAGGACAACCCTTAACCCATTTCATCAAGTAATCACATATCAATTCATCATCTCTTGGATGGAACCTAAATCCCGGCGGCAGTCTTGCCTCAACGGAGCTTAGACTGCTCATTTCCACGGTGGTTCGTGGTTGTGCTCTGGGGGCAAAGGTGGTGGTGGGGTGGAGAAGAAGAGGGAAGAGAAAGTATATACCCTTGAGTACTAGAATTGGTGCAAGAAGAAGGCTAACAAGAAAGCCAAGTGGCAACACCAATACGCCTTAATATATATAAAGACCATTGGCGGTGTGCAAGTGTTGATTTTTATTACTATATATAATAGATATCTTCTTCATGTAATTTTGTATATTTAAGGGATTTATTTGCAATAAAATTCAAGTAAGAAGTCAACAAAGGAATTTGGGGTTAGATGGAAACACCCGTGGGAGTTTGAATTTGGAAAGTAGATTTCTTGCGAAATGTTTGATGACATTGACCCGAGGTGGATGCTTGCTTCTTCCATCAATTTCTAATGTGGAATATTTTATATATATATATATATATCCTTTTGTTTTTTTTCCTTTTTTTCCTTAATTTTATAATTTTGATATATCTATCTATACTATTATGAAAAGGAAAATTATTTTCCATCTAACGTGACAGTTCGTCTATCAGATTTTATAATTTCAAATTAATCGTCCAACCTCCATTAATATTTTAATATAAAACCACTAATTCACTAGTATATTTTAAATAACATTGTAAATATACGTCGGGGAGTAGAAGTAATTATCCCCAAGTCAAAAAGTTAGTATCAGGCATAAAATTAAATGAAAACAACTTAAAATTATATATCGTATCATTTCTTACCTTTCACTCCCGATACCACATCTCTCTTATATGCTCAAGAACATCTTGTCAATTTTCATACGACTGGTCAAGCTTGTTTTTTATCATGGATGTCAAAAGTTGGGTACCCTACTTCAAAGGCTTATCTTGCATGAAAACAATCGTAATCACACCAGTAATAACGTCAAACAGAACTAGAGAAAATAATATTAAGCCACCTGAATTTTGAACGTTTTTGCACTTTACAACATAAACAAAAAAGAGTTTCACTTTGTCATCTTAACTTCTCGAAATTTTCACTTTACAATCTTAGTGCATTTTCCAGTGGAAACATTTTACTGGTAGATGACATTGTGTAAAATTTTGCGAAATTTAGGTGGTGAAGTGAAACTTCATTTTTTCTCAATTTTGCTTTACCTTTTTCACGTGCATGACATGTGAGATAATTCCGTTGAAATATTTTGCCGAAAATGAACGTAGGTTGCAAAGTGAAAATTTTAAAAAGTTAAAATGGCAAAATGAAACTTCTTTTTGATTAGGTAACAAAATATAAAAACATCTACAGATCAAGCGGCTTAAAGCTATTTTCTCATACAATTATAATAATGGCAAAGGCACTTTATAAAACTAAAACAAATATGTATATTACATATATCCATTGGAAGCCTAAGTACTTAGGAAAAGATAAACTTCCCAGAGGAAGGTGGTGAAAAGAATAGACCCTCACCTAAAGGAGAGGGATAAATGGGAAGGGCAAACGAAGTCGTCGAGCCTAAGTGCACTGATACAAGCTCGATGCTGGTGACAATGAGTATTAGGACGAAGTAATGATACTGTGCTAAGAGGTGGCATGGGGTAGGATACATAAATGATAGGGATACTAGGATAGTGGGCAACGGGACGGGGAGGACAATGGATACTGTGGCAAAGGATACTAAGTAAAGGGTAGGGGTATTTGGGACGGGAGAAGGACTATGATTGTAACGTTTGTGAGGCGTGGAGCCTATCTCTAGTGCCTTTACCATGACTTCTTGTGCTATAACATCCTTATGAATTTTCTATGATTGAATATAAAACTAAATAGTCAACTAAAAGAATGAACAATTTTAAGCACAAGTAAACACATTGATATTGAAGCACAAGTAAACTCGTTGAGATAAACATATATAAATCCACCGTTTCTTGTTCTTCTTCGGAGGCTAAGTATCAAGCTCTTGCCTCCACGACTTGTGATATGTAATGGCTCACATTCTTGCTTAAAGGACTTCCTATTGCTCTAGTTGGCTCTACACTGTTTTTTAGGTCAATCAATTCACCTTACTACATAAATGAGTCACATATTCCATAAAAGGACGAATGCATATGAAAATAGATCATTATATCATTCGAGATAAGGTTGCCTCTGGCTTTGTTCATTTGATGCTCTTTTCTTCTTCAACGTAGTTGGCTAGTCATCTTTTATATAATGAACTTTTATTTTAAATGACTTCAAATTACATAGGAGAGTATATAGGTATTAATAGGTACCAAAGAGAAATTTAGACTAACCGAAATCAATACCCTATTCATTATAAATAACTCTAGGTACAAGAGCAACATCTCTAGAAACCAAAATACACATGCACTTGGTCATAATTATGCACCACTTTTTTAGGAATCCAACAGACACATATACTTAAAATGAATATTTCAAATTATATATTTCAACACTCCCGCTTAATTTGAAATTTTCTTTTCTCTTCAATATTCAATTCATATCTTTATTCTCGCGGCACAGCTTTGAAAGTTCTACCAATAGATCAATAGTTGTTATTGGCATGCCATTCCATATCACCTTTGGCTCTACTCATCTCTTTTCTTTTATTCAATTCTTTGATTTACTTCCATGCTTGAGATCATGCCATTGTTGATATCTGTCTCCTTGTTCATCCATAAGCTGTTTCCTACACAATAATGAAAATTTCATTCTCCATTCAGTTCATACTCATAGCTGTAGGAGACACTTTGTATCTTTTCTCTTCAAGATGGTATTTTTTTCACCCTTAGCTCTTCTAGGCTCTTGTCTTCCATTATAAATAACTCTAGGTACAAGAGCAACATCTCTAGAATACACATGCACTTAGTCATAATTATGCACCACTTTTTTAGGAATCCAACAGACACATATACTTGAAATGAATATTTCAAATTATATATTTCAACACTCCCTCTTAATTTGAAATTTTCTTTTCTCTTCAATATTCAATTCATATCTTTAGTCTCGCAACACAACTTTGAAAGTTCTACCAATAGATCAATAGTTGTTATTGGCATGCTATTTCCATATCACCTTTGGCTATACTCATCTCTTTTCTTTTATTCAATTCTTTGATTTGCTTCCATGCTTGAGATCATGCCATTGTTAATATCTATCTCCTTGTTCATCTATAAGCTCTTTCCTACACAATAATGAAAATTTCATTCTCCATTCAGTTTATACTCATAGCTATAGGAGACACTTCGTATCTTTTCTCTTCAAGATGGTATTTTTTTCACCCTTAGCTCTTCTACATTCTTGTTTTCTTATGAAGACCTTTCTTATCTTCACTTTTCTCTCAATGGATCTTTTTATTTCATCAACCCAGAGATCTCAACACTTTTACTTCTTTCTCGATGAGTTCTTTTTTTTTATGATTTTGTAGATTTCAATAACTTCAAATTCTACAGCAATCTCACAAGTTTTTTGAATAACACTGAACGCCTTTATGTGTTCCCTTTTCATGGTAACAATTGCATTAAACCCCTTAATATGCTCCGTTGTTCATTTGATGTCGTGGACTAATCACCATATGCATGTAAAGTACACATGTAACTTGATTTTTGCTTTTTTTCCATGTGCGTAGCTCCAGAAAATGGTCAGATTACATTAATAGTTCATTATAAGGGTGGGGTTGAAACTCAAAACACAATATAGTATTTGGATAGGTTAACCTATTAGTTTGACTATGTTAAAACTAGGTATATAACCATGGGTTAGCTGAAGCAATTGAGTGAACACGTAAGCTTGGCTGGGGAGAAAACACATTATTCCAAAGATAGTAAAGGGCTTAAAGAAATAAGGAGTACACCTAATGTACTAGGTATTGTCTTTAGTGAGATAGAAAATGCTAGAGAAGTTGAAACTTTTATTGAGTGTGATGGTGAGTTCTATGGCAACATGACTGAGGGGATTAATGAGGAAAACCAAGAAAAGGATCCTTGGGATGAGCTATTGATTATTGTTATTGGAATAGGGCTTTTTAGGGGATTAATTACTCCAGTGGGGATGATAGTGAATATGTGTTGAGTTAAAATGAGTCAAATAAATATGATAATATAATTTTTAGTGTTAATGTGGATCTGTGAGTGAGGATAGATAAAACTCATAGGGTATTGACGAAAGGGGTATTGGAAATTCAAGACGTATGGGTGAGGTTCTAAGATCTCAAACAATCTGAGAAAAGGGATGGATGCAAGTGAATGTAAAAGTTGGTTAAGGGATGACTTTACCGATAGTGAGTATGACTTAGGGGATGAGGAAGAAGATTATGTAAATCATGTTACAATCTTCAATGAAAATGTAGATAGGGGTGAGTGAGATTGGCAAGTATGATTGACAATGAGAGGGTATATGGAAAAGATCGCACAGGCGAGGAGACTGAGGATGATAATGATGATTTTTTGCTAGTAGAGATAATATGGTGAGTGACGTAGGTTCTGATGGAGATGTGGCATAGCATAAACATCCTTTTTTCATTCTTGACACCTTATATGATTAAGAATTTGCTATAGGTATGATTTTTTCAACTAAAAAAAAATTAAGGATGGCAGTTCACTTACATGCAATTAAAACTGATGGCAGTTCACTCACATGCAATTAAAACTAACAAAAATATTAAAATAATAAAAAATGATAAATCCACATTCAATGCAAAAGGTGCTGAAAAAGATTGTGGATGGAGGCTTCGTGTAAGAGAGTGGATGAAAATACCTTTCAAATAAAGATTATGTAAATTAACATAAATGTGCACAAACTTTTCATGTTAAGACATGAAGCCTATGTATTTATCTGGAAAATATATGCAAAAGTTTAAAACTAATCCAAATAAGAATGTCAAAAAGGGTTCAGGGCAGATGGAATTGAGAAAATAATGTGCAATATAACCGAAGTCAAGCATGTAAAACAAAGAAAAAGGTATTAGAGATGACAGATAGTGTACATAAAGAGCAATACAACTTTTTGTGGGATTATGCGAGTAAGGTAAAGAGAGCAAACCCAAGATCCACTATCAATTTAGTTACAAATCAATCTAATAGAGAGAATAGGTTTGACAAGTTTTATGTTTGTCTCCATGCATTAAATATGGGACTTTTAGCTGGATATAGACCTATAGTTGGATTTGATGGGTGTCACATGAAGAGGCCCTATGGTTGTGTGTTGTTATTTGTTATTGGAATTGATCTTAACAACAGTATGTTCCCTATTGCCTATGATATTGTCATAAAAGAAAATGGTGATGCATGAGATTGGTTCTTAACCTTGATTAAACTGGATTTTAAAGTAGATAACACAATGTCTTGGACGTGCATATCATATAAACAAAAAGGTCTTGTACAAGCACTTTAGAATGTGTTTCCAAGTGATGACCTTAGACATTGTCTCAAACACCTTTACTCTGATTTTAAGATTCTTTTCCTATATCCATAGGTGCATTTTTTCGCTTCTGTCTCTTTGAAAAGGACAAAAGAGGGATTCTAGTTGGTTCCGTAGGATCAAGTCAAAAAGATTGAGAAATAAAACCATCTGATTTAATTCGTTCTCAATGGCCATGAAATGATCATCTTAGGGTGATCGTTTTGTCGATGGATGCTCCTATCACACTCATGGTCTCTGAAAGATGAGAACCAACGTTATAGAAGAGCAATTTTAAAAGGAGTTTTATGGAATGCTGCAAGGGCCACAACCCCTACAATTTCAAGGTGAGGATGAAATATATGAGCAAGTTAGATGAGAATGTTGGTGCCTAGTTCAATGACAAGCCCCCTCATGAGTGGAGCAGGTCCTATTTCAGCACCTACCTAACGTGTGATATATTTCTCAACAATAGATATGAGTGCTTAAGTAGCAGTATCCTAGAGGTTGTGGATAAACCAATTCTAACAATGTTTATACGAATCATGTTGTACTTCATGAAAAGGCTACAACATAATAGGGACAAACATTCAAGATAGGAGGGTCCGTTCTATTATGAAACTCAAAAAGTCATACAAAAGAACACCACAACAATAAGATGAAAGCATTCCAATCAAGAGTGATAAGAGTCACTATCAAATATCTTACTTTGATGGCAGTCAATTCAAATTCAGTGTGGATATGAAGAGAAAGGCACGTTGTATGAAATGAGACTTAAGTGGCATACCTTGCAACCATGGCATCAGTGCAATACTTTGCCAAGGTCTGATAGTGCTAGACTATACTAATAGGTGCTACCTTTTAGAGACCACAGGAGGGTACATGTGTAACGCCCGAGATTTCTCTGATTTAAATTTACCGAATGATTTTTATAAAACGTGCAATGATTCTATTTCGACATCACATATTGCACGACTA
>JACFYI010002071.1:70727-102999 GCA_014898755.1 Handroanthus guayacan
TTTTTTTAATACTGCTTCCTGCTGTGAATTTGTTGCAGGCGCCCAGGAGGGTATCACGGAGCCGCAGTCCTAGAAGGTTTGCTTCCTTGAACATTTCTCCTATTTCTGTGTTGATTTCTCTCCAGATATAATGAAAATCCATTTTGATGAGCATTGTCAAAGTGTTGTCTCCACAGATCTGGAAACCTTCTTTTTTTCATTTTAATCATCTGCGATGACTGTTTCTCACCTTTCAAAAGCTTTTTATGTTTATTTTACCTGCCTTCCTTTTCCTCAATCTCAGAATTGTTTGTTGAGTGGTTCTTCTATAGCCATAATTCACTGATTTTGTTCTTCCAGGCCAATTAGAGGAAGAAGTCCTAGCACCAGCAGCACCAGCAGTTCTCCTCCCCGTAAGCCTTGACGAAGTTTAGCAGCGAAGCACTCTTGCGGGAATGAGAGTTCTTTGTTGTGCAAGGATATACATACACCATTTGGAGGCTGATTTATGAACTATTATAAGTAAATCAATGGTGTATGCTAAAGTATTTTGCTGTGTGGTTGACCAAAAACCCCTCTTTTCTTGTTAATGTTGTTAACTTTGCTGTAAGAAAATCAAATTTCTGTTGATTTCTGTACCTATTCCAGTCATACATTGCAGCCCAACACAGATCTTGCAACATAACTTGATTTCTTCAGGCTGATTTGATACTTAAAGACTTCTGATTGATCGTGTGATGAAAAGCTTGAGCAAATCATGGTTGTTTGTTCTGTTATTTCTTGCATGTTTTAGTCACAATTCTGGATGTTCTTTTTGGCGAGATTTTGAGATACATATACATATATATATATATTTCGGGTGGTGATGGCAACGGCAAATTATTACATTGTTTTCTACTCTAGATCATGCAATTATGGGTTCTGGATGCCAAATCTTAGGATTCTCCTTTATGGATAGTTGAACTTTCATACCACGTCCGCCTCACTGTTAAGAAATTGGAGTCAGAGATGCTCACTCAAATGGAGCAATACGGGAAAGGTGGGTTCTACTCGGGGAAAGAGAACGGAACATTTTTTACCTAGCGCTACACTGTCACTCTTGAAATTTTCTTGAGTTGCCATTTAGGGCATTTGTGGAGATAGCTGCCTCTGTCAGTTTTGAGATATACAGGATAAAGTAGTATCATTTGTGCCACATTTAACAGAGAGGCTGCATTCCATGAATCACTTTGATAGATAATCAGATAAATTTTACAGCCGTAACTCGTCAAAAATGCACTGAGAAGGATTTTAAGCTCAGGATGATTGGCAACATGTCTGTAAAGTCTTAAAGCAGTCATAGGTGATGTTACCATGGTAAATTTTGAACAATGAGCACAACTGTATACTCACTGTCTTTATAAGTTGCATTGCGATTAATTTTTGATCCATCCTAGGGGAGGGTATTTCCAAGCAATGAGGGAAATGTCTTGTGCTTTAAACAGTTAAAAAGCTTGTGTTTTCCTATGATCGGAGGCGAGCAGCATTTCTAGCTCTTGTTCGACCTTAGTAATAACTCACTTAGGCCTAGCAGTGATACGAATTTTCCATAACAATTCCATAGCAGCAGAACGGAGGGTGACAAAATCCTAAGTATGGTATGGATCAGGACTCCCATTAATTTTCAGTAAGAGCTAATTCTCGTTTCAATCAAGACTGAGGTAGCAACCTACAACCTGCAGACGCTGGGAGAGATAAGCCATAGTTTGGTGGCATAATAACATAGTAAGAAAATGTGTTCTCGGGTTCCCATCTCATATCCGCTCAACAGATAGGAGAGGGTTGTTTTTTTCAAAATCCACAATACACAAGAAACCCGTTGGTAAAGACTGTAGCATAATTTTCCAATATAATAATTTAATACTCTCAAGAATTTTAAATTTCCACAACAATTTTCATGCGGAACTATGGTAAGACCAAAGCACTCTTAACAGAAAACCTTTCATAAGAAGTGGACCAACGAAAATTTTAATTTATACAATGCCTCGTTCGACTTGAAGGCACCACAAGGTGCTTTCTCTGCAATACAATAACTCAGGAAAATTTTAATTTGATTTTAATGAAACTAATAAGTTTTGAAAAAGTATATAAGACACAATATATTTAATTTTATTTTGGCGATGATAATATTAACGATGTTTTTAGTAGGGTAAATGTCACTAATGGTCCCTTATGTTTTTATTTTTTCTCACTTTAGTCTCTCATCTTTTATTTTTGACATTAAGGTCCTTAAACTAATAAATTTGTATCACTTTGGTCCTTTGGTCAATTTTCTAGCCAATTTTTGCCAAAAAAAAAAAAAAACTCATGTTGGTGTTACTCGTCATTTACAATGGACGCAATTGTTATTTTAAACAAGAAATCTAAAAAATAATAAGAAATAGGAACATTATTTATAAAGTAGATGTTTACATGGGTGCAAAGGATGTTGGTGGTTTTCAAAGTTTGTTATTTGGATATTTTTTCTTTTATTTATTTTTTATTTAAATGACAAATTTTCTATTGGGTGATACTGATGTAAGTCATTTTTCTGGCAAAAAGTGATTGGAAAGTTGACCAAAGGACCAAAGTGGTACAAATTTATTAATTGAGGGATACTAAAATCAAAAATAAAATATGAGGGACTAAAGTAAGAAAAAATAAAAACTTTAAGAACCATTAGTGACATTTACCCTTGTCAATATAAGATTTTGTTTGAATAATGATGGTATGTCAATTCCAAGGAATGGCAAAGGGTTGGAGAAGATTCACTTCATGCCATATAGTCCTATGACGTGTCAATATGGCTTCTAAATAAAAGAATCAAAATTTGGAGTATTTAAAGTGACAATAATGCAATGTACCATAGCACTGACATCTTTATTTAAGATTTGAAAATATCTTTACTTGAAATGGACAACATAATTTTCCTTCAAAATAGAATTATATCTTATAGTATTGATTCGATACATTATATCTATATTTCATTTTAACAAGTTTAATCACTTTATATCTTGGGAAATTTTCTACTAAAGATATAGCCATTTTTGTCCCCTCATGTCAATTACGGTATTGCATTTCCTGGTAGAATATACAAAAATATTATTGTATACTTTTTATTAATATATTGCTTTGAAAATAATATTTATCAAACAATAGTGAGAAAAAAAAAGTTGTTTTATTAGCACCATAATTGAAAATAATTATAGTTTCTTCATATAGTTTAAAATATACATCTTAAATATTATATTTAATTTCTTTTTGGATTCATTTTAAAAGAATAAAAATTTTCTTGAAAAATAACCAAATGTGTCCTTAAATTAAAAAAGGCTTTCTCTCACAAAAAATGGAAAAGGGCATGAATCACGAAATAAATTTTTTTAAGGAATTATATTCATCAGTGGAGAGAAAGACAGCTTTTATATCTCTGACAGAAGAAGAGAATCAAACAAACGAAAAATCATTCTGAGTCTTCAGCTTTCGCAATTCAAAATTATCCATAAAAATTAATACAGTTCTTCCTGTGCATATATCAGTCTTTTGTTAAGTTAAGCGGAAGTGGGCGCTTCAGTGCAACCCTAATTCCCACATCTTGAAATTATACTGAAGGTTCGTTTAATCTCTTGAAACCCGCACTTAGTAAACAAATTATTACACATTTTACATATGGGGTGCATTTGTTTGCTGTTTTTTTGGCCTTCATGAGAGATTTCAGTTATGTGTATTTAGAATTGTTCCCCTGTTAACAGATTGTTGTAAATGGTTAACTGAGAGATAATTATTTGTTTTGGCTTATGGATGAAACGAAATTATAAAATCTTGCCTTTGATGTTCCCTTTTGTGTATTGCCTCATTATGGTGTGCCTTCGTTCTTGTTAAAGATGAGAGTTCTCGGAAATTAATGGAGGAAAATAAGCAAGTGTATCTGTCGCTTTTGATAGTGAAATAAATAACTAAATAATTAAACTGACTTTTTATTTGGTGGTGTGTGGAGTGGAATGTTTTATGGCATCAGGAATTTTAGGGAATGAAATTTCTGGCAGTTCTAGTTCATGGCAATATTTCAGTGGCAAGAGAAATCAGTGTAAATTAACTGGATAACGTACTACTATCCATATGGTGCTTAACATTCCTTCAATACCCTTTTACATCTAATTTGCTTTTGATATCTGTTTATTTTATGCAGCTGACAAAAGAGATTTGGTTGATTTACTGGTCAACATAATTGGCGTCTCTGGAGGGTTCCATGGCAGGCAATGGCCTGCCAACACTGGGCCGGGTGAAACTTGCCGACTTAATACCCTCTGAAGGTCTTCCTTCAGACTCATATAAATTGTCGGTTTCGACTTTATCACAGTCATTGGCGCAGTATTCAGCTGCCATTATCCAATTTCCCACGGACGATGGGGCTCTTCTCAGGTCTTGCCTTGAGTCATCTCGACTCTATTTTCATCATAAACCACCCTTCCCTTCTGCTGATAGTATTCAGCCCGATGACTCTCGTGAGTGGTGCAAGACATCTGGTTACTATGCAGACCCTCAAATGTGGCAAGAAACTTATGATTTTAGACCTGGACTCACTCCCACAGAGCCTGGTAATGAAATTGAAATCCCTCCAGCTGGTTTAGTTGACCTATTTGCAATACTTGGGAAAGCATCTAGGGACATATTGGATGCCATTAGCTTCTACTTGAATCTCCGTAGTTCGCCTTTCACTGAAATACTTGATAATGTTCCTCTGAGAAATCGGGAAATATCGTCATCTGTATTGTCTGTCTGCTGTCACGGAAGGCCTTCTTTCCAAGGAGCGCAGCATCATAATTTGACTACGCAAGAAGATGGCCAGTTAGCTATGTTCCCCGACCATGACAATCAGGTTGATAAAACACTATTAACTCTTCTCAAGTCAGATAAGGCAGGTCTGCATGTAAGAGATTTTCATGGCCATTTGGTTCTTGTGGATGGTGATCTTGGGCCTCAAGAAGCAATAGTTTATCCTGGACTTGCTTTATACCAGGCAACTGCAGGTTATATAAACCCTGCAATGCATCGAACGGATATTAGTAATATGCAAGGTTCTATGTATGGCCGTTGTTCTCTGGCATTCAAGCTCATGCCTAAATCCATGACCAGTCTCAATTGTTCAGAGATGAGAGCTGCTGGGCATGGGGTTGAAGCACAATTCCAGCTTCCTGTTCCGGTTGATGATTTCATGCAGAGGTCAACCGATCAACTACTTAACCGGAACAGTTTTGCCACTTTCAATTTCCCTACAGCCCAGGAAGGTAGGCTTCGTTATATTTACACTTTTCTTTCACTACTTTGAGAAAAGTAGCTTAATGTCTTCAAGTGGATAAGTAGTTATTTACGGATGGGCAAAATCTATACAATTATTCTGGGAGCTGATGAGTACATTACTTCTGTCTTTATATGTTGGGAGTTATGTTGATATGTATTTGCAAACAAATCATAAAGAGGACCTGATGGGAAAAGTATTTGCCGCTTTTTTTTTGCATGTGAATTTTCAGCTCTTTCCTAGTATTTTTAGCCACCTCTGGTATGCTTTTTTAGTTTTCTTGCTTGTCTGTACATTATGTTTTCCTATTAAGTGGCAATATTCTCGTAGTGTCCTCTTTTTTTGATAATTAATTATTTGCGTTGTGGTATATGTTCTTCAACTAGCTGCGAGATCTAGTTTAAATGGTCAAAGTGAGGTATAAATGAATGGTGTCTATACATTCAGTGAGTGAGCACTAGTAAGACATCATCAAGATATCATAACATTTTTTTATTTCCTGTAATTTCTTCTTTCCTCTCATGTAGTTTGCGTCTTCTCACACGTATGTATTTCACCAACCTTTCCTCCAAGACGGTGCCAAGACCGTTTCACCTTTCATGCAAGGTGGAACTTACCCAACTAAGAAGTTTCGCTACCTTAGAACCATTATAGTTACGGTTGCTGTTCATCTACTCCCTGGTCATTAGGTTACCAACTCCTTTGACCTTCAAACACTGTGTAGGCGTCAGTCCCTAATACATGGTCTTGTGACTTTGCATAGATCTATGTTTTTGGTAGACAGTGGCTAGGGCCTGGTTATTGTGACCCGCCTTTGTGAGTGGGCATCCCTTGGCTTGAAGTTACGGTGCTATTTTGCCAAGTTCCTTAGAGATATATATCTCGTGCCAATAGGTATTCTCTACCTACCCCTACTTGTGTTGGTTTTGAGTATAGATTACTCTTTTGTTAGTTCAAAGGTCATTCGAGCTTTTATTGGGAGTATGATGTGGGTTACTTCAGAGCTTGATGCTCAAACATGGGCCTAAGACATTTTCTCTATCGTTTCACCTAGAAAGGCAAGGACACTTTATCTTCTTGAACTGATAACCATCATTCGGCTAATTGTGCCCTTTGTCAATGGACATAGTGGATGACCCCGTAAGTTTCCGGGGCATTAGATTCTCGCCATTGTTTGTGTTACTCAAGCCAACTCTCTCACTTTTGGTTCATCCATCATTGCTCATATTGGAGCTTCCTGTTAAGGTAGAAAGCTCTTGTACAATATATTTTTACATCCCACAACTTTTGCAAATCCTTGAGCCCCGTTTTTCTTTAGTGCAAGAGTGCTTGATTAGTGAACTACTACGTATGAGGATAGTTGCTTCTGGACAAACTTCCTAGTTGTCTTTGCACCCCTACCACTTTTATCTCTGAGCAATCATTTAAGGTCATAAATTGGCAATTCGGTTTGTTTCTCTCTCGATGATGAAGCTTATCCCTTTTCGTCTTATGACCAACTCTGACCCTTGTTATTTTGAAGTCATATCTAGTGTTTAGTATTTGGTTTTGCTTTCAACTTATCTTTTACGTGAAAGTAATCGGTCAAAATGATTAATTCAATCGAATTTTGAAATTCATTTGAATGGAGCTCTTCTTTTGAGTTCTTGTAAAAATATTGACCAAGTCAAATGAAAAAGATTCCAATTTCACATCTTAACTTAAATGAAATAAGTGGACTATAATGGGCAATAATCTAAGAGGCACGTAGTATGGTGGAAACGAAAACACATATTTTTTGTACTATCATCTCTTAGTCTATCAACATAGTCTATAAATTTGTAATCTAGAAATCTACAATATTCTCTTCGTACATGTGGTATTAATTGCAAATATTGTAAGGAGTTGACATGAAACTCAATTTGCTACATGAATGTCTATTTGTTCAGATAATTGGAAATAATTCTTTTACTAGCATTCTAATTCTTTTCCTTTGACTAATTAAGGAAGAGGAAATCTCACCCATTTTTATTTAACGCTCGAACCAGGATATGAAATATGTGGATAAAGCATAAGTTGTCTTTCTCAAATTAGAAATGAGGCAATAAATGTCCAATATGTGACTTGCCCGAGGCAAGATCTAATAATTACATAGTCGTTAGACAACAATTATGTATCATTTATCATAGAAAGTATGTATACAATTAACAAACAACTTTTTCTCTGAAGAGTAAAGAGGGAAAGGGAAAGGGGGCAAAAATAAAATAAAATAAAATAAAATAAAGAAAAAAGCAAAAAAAAAGGTTGTGTCTTACCCAATATCCATCTATAAATATGCGGGTTGTGCTAGAAGAGTATTTGTGGTTTCTTTAACTGATAATGTGGTTATTATGTGATCCCTTTTTTTAATATTTTTTTTTTTTTATTTTAACATTAAAATTTGCCTGTTTGGATAGTTGAAAATGGACCTTGGATAGCTCATTACAAAAGTTAGCTCAAGAGATTCTAGTGCACCTCCCGGTGCCTAGAGTGGATACCTAGAGTGTGGAATAACATGAAATGGATGCCCTAACACTACAGTATCAAGCATGGGTCTAACTCTGATGTCGTATGAAAATGGCCTTAAGTCTAACTCACCCCAAAAGCTAGCTCAAGAGGTGAGGGTTGGTCAAGACCATATAAGGAAGACCACAACTCATTCACTTTACCGATGTTGGATTCTAACACATACATTCTTTTCTCTCTGTCTCACTCACGTTTGCTGGTTTGCATCTATGTAGATGCATTTATTGCTGGCTTGTTGGTGGATAGGAAGTGTCTGTTGGAATGATTTTTGATCATTAGATTCTGCCAGTTTTCATACTTTGGAAGCTTTGATAACCCCAATTTTCTGTGCAGAAATGCCTATTTAAGCTTGATTCTGAGAGAATTTCATTTGCTTGGTCTTCACAAGGGTACTTGCTAATATCTCCAATTTTGCATTAGAAGTAATGAAAAAGATCTAGAGAACATCTTCTAGCCGTATAGCTCATAATTGGTAAAGTAGCTGCTTTGAAGGAGTCTAGCTGTGTCATTAATTTCACGACGTAGGGAAGGAATAAAAAGTGAAATCTGTATATACGACAGTTGGGTTTTCAAAATGTTAAATTCTTTTACTTTGACTGCTAGTTTAGAAACAATGTGTCATGATTGTGAACTTTTTTTGTTAACATGGAGTGCTGGATATGCTTATTTCCTGGACGTTACCATGTCAAAGTGCCGAAAAACATGGACACAAAGATTACTGAACACCATGGTCTGATTATTGCTGCTTAAATAGTTTTTCTTGTCGATAATGCTTGTTGCTCTTAGTAAGAGGTTTATAACAACAGGTCCTTGGATCGATGAAATGCTGGTACAGGATCTATAAAACCCATGATGCGGAGGAAGAGGAATAATTTGAGATGTAAGCCACTTCCGCCTTCAAAAAGGCTTCGGCTTGAGGCGCAGAGAGTCCTGAAAGAGAGGGTTCAAGATATTGCTGATAAAAAGGGCATCAAGCTGAGGTTTTGCACCTTGAAGGAGTGTGAGAGTCACATCCACTCGCTTGATAGTCCGTGTACAAATATAAGGATGGAGATTGGGTGGCCTCCGGGAGTTCCTTTTGTGCACCCACATGATCTTCCAAACAAGGCAAAGATTAGTTTCCTTGAAACCTATGAACCTGGTTGGTCTGAGACAAATGATATAGAGTGAAGTTCGATGAAATTTGGATGATTACGTCAGTGGGCTGGTAACCATATTTCTGAGTCCCCTTCATTTATAAGATCATAATCTGTGATTAACTTAATGGTGAATTTATCGTTTGCTTATCAATGCATGCGGTCTTTCGGAAGTTCTTGCTTTATCTGGAGTTTTCAGTAACCATCATGACTTGTGCTTGTCTTTCCTTGATTTGTGGGCACCACCAGTTTGAGCTTGCCCTAAAGGAGTTTTATGCCTCTTGCTGATGCTGCTACTTTGGCTGCAGATTTCACCTTGTTGTAACATAAAAGAACTTTGGTTTCAGTAATTAGGCATAGATCCTGTTAATGCATAAGTTTAAGTGCAATCTGTAAATTTCTATTTTCCTTCTGCTTTGTGGTTAAAAATGATTGTACTATAATTACAACAAAACAGTGTATTGATGTTGCCTGATTCTACAAATTAGATCCATTTGCATAGTTAAGATGGATCCTTTTCATTAGCATTTCAACATCACTTTGATCCTCTATTTTGTTCCATGTTTCTTGTTCTATTGTACGAGTACATGTCAAGTGTATCTCATCTACAATCTTGTGTTTTGATAAAGAAATATTTTTCTCTTATCATGTACTTTTGACATAAAATATGAGATAAAATGTTATTTTGAAATAAAAAATTCTAACCAGATTGAGCATTGACATATAAGAAAGTTGCCCACAGCTATTGGATTGGGACAAAATGGGTACGCCCTAGACATGGCAGATTTCATGCTAGAATTAAGCCCTTTTCAATATCTCTCTGAACATTATAATTGATTGATAATTTTATATATAAAATATTGGACCCACTTCAGAAAATTTCAATTTATTATATTTGTGATGAAATCCCATGAAGGATCAAACTAAGGTGTTAAAATCCCATGAAGGATCAAATTAAGGATTTTTTAGTGTAAATAGTAATAATAGTTGATTTTTATCCCTCAATTTTCTTTATGAGTGTAATAGGAGGACACAAAGAGTTCTAAAATAATCTATCGAAAATTTATTATTAGCGTGATAAGAGAAGGTAAGTGTTTTCCTAAAATAAACTATTTCACTGTTATTGAGAATGATTTCAATCATATAACATTTGTGATTTGATTTTACTACAAAGTACAAAAAAAATTGAAAAATTCAATCAATTTTTTTTTTTTTTTTTGTGTCTCCTTATGACTATATGAATAAGAAAAATAAATCATTTTCAAGGCAAATCATTCAGTAACTGTATATTTTTATCAATAATATTACCAATTGGATTTTTGTCTAAATGAAGCCCGGTACATAAAATCAGTCTCCACTGAATATAAAGAGTGAGGCCCATTAAGGTTACTAAAAGTTTGCCCACTTTGAAGAGGCCCATTTAGTTTGACTTGAGGAAAACCCTACTATCGAAAGTAACATGAATATATCAACAAACTTGGATTCAAAACCCTAGAAGGGGAACCTAAGCTACCTCTCGAGGCATTGCCACCGCCAAGCACAGGTACACAGTCACTGAGAATGGTGAAGTTTCTGAAACCTAACAAGGCCGTGGTCCTACTGCAGGGTAGGTTCGCCGGTCACAAGGCGACGATCGTGAAGCACTTCGACGACGGCACGCGCGACCGCCCCTATGGCCACTGCCTTGTGGCTGGCATCGCCAAATACCCCAGCAAAGTGATTCGTAAAGACTCCGCCAAGAAGCAGGCGAAGAAATCGCGCGTCAAGGCCTTCGTCAAGCTCGTGAACTACAACCACATCATGCCAACTCGCTACACGCTCGACGTTGATCTGAAGGATGTTGTTTCAGCTGACGCGCTCGTATCGCGTGACAAGAAGGTGACAGCCTGCAAGGAGATTAAAGCTAGGTTTGAGGAAAGGTTTAAGACTGGGAAGAACCGTTGGTTTTTCTCTAAGCTAAGGTTTTAATGTGAAAGCTGTTTTGATGTTGTGTTTGATTTCTCTTATATTGTTACGCTTTTTGATTGATGAAATTGTTGTTTTCTTTTGCTTGCTGATTAAGTCATACAGTATGATTTTGCAAATGAAATGTGCCTTTTCAAGGCGTTTGAAACTCCTTATTATCCATTATAAATTTCGATTTTCTTTTAGCAATATCTTGATTATGGTGGTTTGCAGCTCCTGACAAAAGGGCTGTTGCAATGATTCATCATCAAACGATGAGGATATATTTCCTTCATATTATTGCCTGTTTTTATTTATTTAGTTATTTATTTTTGTTTTCTGTTTCATGTATCCTATATAGTGCATTTAGGTAGTGCCTTTTGATATTGTGATTCATTTTAGAAAAAGTTCATTTGTGACCAGTGAGATGCACGGAATTTGGGATATTAAGATATGTAATATGCCTTATTTTAGTGAATTTTAATGAATTAGCTAATTGGTAAAAGTAAGTTCAGAAATCGAGAGGATTGGCAATTTCAGTAGCTTCATAAAAGGTCCGAGGAGACAAAAAATCTTGTTACATTTTTTGAATTTTTAGGGGCTGAAATTTGGGTTAGATTGCCTTCAAGAAGTTGCAACAGTGCTCATATGAATTTTTTTAGAATCATGGTGTATTTCATAAATTAATATTGGCAATGATTTGGAAATCATTGCACCGTTTGGCTGGGACTTGTTTTTAGGTTAAGTTATCCTGTTTATTTGAATCAACCTTGTTGACCATTGCGTTGAAATTATGTTAAAGTAAAATAAGTTGTTATCTGCCCCAGGAAATTTCTTATGGTTTGAGGTTTGTGTCATTTTGATTGTAATTTACATATGGTTATCTACATGCCTCATCACCTTTTTCCAACATCACAACAAGTGTTGTAAGGATGAAGTACTTCACAAGTGTTGTTTGTCTTGCTTGGGAATACAATTTGGACATACCATTGCTTATACGTGCTGACTTCATTTCATTGTATAGTTCTTTTGAGTGTCTCTTTTTTCTTCAAATTATTGACGGTATGCATGTTGTAGTGCTGTAGACTCTTTAACTTGTAAGCTGGGGTCTGTTTTCAGATGACGTTAAGTTGAATGCACAGGTTTTATGTGTGAAAATGGTTTTCCTGTTAGATAGAAGGTTTATTTCCAGGGTTGTTTAATGTCCTGAGCTGCCACAATATTGACTCTTAAAAATCTATAATTTCCTGGTGCCTTTCTTGCTGATTAATGTTTCATCATCAAGCATCTACATCAAATTCTTCTGAGAATTGAGAAATATGATGAGCTAGTAGATTTCACGAGAACAGGAGAATAGTATACGCAATGTGAAATCTGATTTATCTGAAGTCCATATGGCTTTTCTAAGGTGGCCATGAAAGGAAAAAAAAAATCTTTTGGAATAATGAATAAACACCCAGTAGGATGAAATCTAGACCAAGCTCTATGACTCCTCTTGGCAGGCCAATTATTCAATGAAAGAATCTCTGTGTTTCATCAATTCATCAGCAGCAAATGTCCAGACACTAGCAGCAACATAGTCCAGCAGCACTGTGCAACAGCAGAAGAAGATTCAACATTCATTACTTGTATGGATACAATACAAGATTCAGGATCTTACCATCTTTTCCAAAAGCCATGTCCTCTGCTTGTTGTCTCGACAGGAACGTGTCCTTGGCTATTACCATCCCCTGTAGGATAACCCATGGGTGGTGGTGCCATGACATATGGACCATTGTAATTGTCTGCTCCAGGAGGAGGATATGCAACTGTTTTCATGGAAGTTACAAACTCGGACTCATTACAAATAGTTGGGAAATGAGAAAGTTCAGTTGATAACAAGGTAAGACTTACCAAGAACTTGGTGTTGTTGATCGTATTGATTCATGGCTTCTGAAATGAATGGAATGGGTGTGCTTCGCGTGTTTCCATACTTAGGAAGTGTCAATTGGGTGTAAGCCTGTTACTGGAGTTATATGCAGCGAAGAGCGGCAAAACTACTATTACTACACGAGGAGAATCCTTGATAATGGCGGATATGTCTGTGAGAATCTGTGTTTACGTGTGAAGAAAAGATACGCCAGTGCCGGTTTCTGTTTTAACGCGCGCAAGAAAATTCAGTTTCCAAGTGTTTTAAGATATTGCTAAGGCCGGTACATATGGTTGCTAATATGTTAAATGGATTAAATCAGGACAAATCACATCCGAATACTCCCTTTTTAGAGTTTTCATTATGTATGTCATCATTTCGGGTTGTGTAGTTGTTTTTTTTGCTGTCTTGTATCTTTGCTTTCTATTTAATGAAATTTACTATTATAAAAAAGAAAAAAATATATCTGAATACGATAAAAACATAGAAATTATTTAATTAATGGCTCCAAAGTTATAATTTTTTACACTTGAAATGCGAGTGTATTGAGTGATGTGTTTGAATGAACTCATTAAGCTAGAATTATATAACTTAAAAATACCAAATAGTTTTCATACATTTTCTTCTCGTCTTTTTCTTCATCAATTATTCTTTTCTTTCCATTTCTTCTCCCTTGAACTTTACACTTTTTTTTTTCTATGCAAGTTTTATTTTATTTAATACAGAAGTAAATATATTTATATAATTAAGAGATAATTATTGTATAAAACTAAAATATTATTAAGTTATATATTCAAAGAATTTAAGCAAACACATTAAGCATGTTGCAAATCCGAGTTAATTATAGTACGACACATATTCCATCCTATTTAAAAGTTTTCTATTAATATTATTTATATAAGACTATTATTATAAGGGAAAAATATTCTTAAAATTTAGATTCTAATTTTTAATGGATAGAATTGTTTCATTTTATTTCCAGTCCACCGAGCGTTATGTATAGTTATAGTTGATCTGATCTATCAAATATTTTAACTAGTGAAAGAAAGAATCAAATTAAGATTAATTCAACCCAATTTTAACACAAGGCATGTATGTATATGTTTTGGAAGGAATAACTGAAAAGACTAAACATAACGGTTGCCCTTAGGGTTGCTGATGGGTTGAATTTGGATCAAATCAAGAAAATTCTACCCAAATACAATGATCATTTTTAATATCTTAACCCTCCTTAACATCCTATAAGAATTGGATTCACAGGTCCAACCTGAAATCCAATAAAAAAATTTGACCCAAATAATAATAGATAATAACTATGTCAAAAAGATACACGCTATTTTATTAACAAAAATGCCTCAACAAATATAAATTTCTGAACTATTAATTATAATGTTAAATATATTACATTCTATTTTAAGATTATTTATAGTATTATATATAAATGATATCATTATTTACATAACAACTAAAATTTGATTTGAGCATTTAACACATCGAATTGATTAATTTCATAATCAATCAATCTACTTTGATTATGAATTTTATAATTAAATATCATCCATCTAATATCTTGGTAATGTTTGTTTTTGTTCTGTGGAATAGTATTTGGAAAATGTTATTTTGAAAGTGGGATTGAGAATGTGATAGATGATTCTTTATGTTGTCGGTGATAAGTTTTGAAAAGTGAAGTAATATTTGATGATGTCTAGGAGGAGACAATTTTTACTATAAATGCCAAATTAAATACTTTTTGTCTTGTTAAATTATAATTTTTCATATAATTTTAATTATAAATATATATGGTATATATGTAAATAAAAGCAATCATAAATGTGATTTTTAATATGATTGGATACAATAGTGATAATTTTTTTGAAGAATACAAGGCCCTTAATTTATTGTTAGCCTTTAGGCTAGAAAGTTTACAACAAAGCCCAAAGGCATCAGTACATTAGGTCTACTTCTTTCTTTGGACTAGCCCAATGAAGTGAGGATAGACTGAAGGCCTAAAAGTTAGTGGTGAAAGGATCCAGGTATCAGGTGCAATTCAGCGGCCCAATTTTGAAACCTGACCCAAACAATTTCTTGATTAATCAGCGCTTTCTTTCTTTCTTTCTTTCTGAATTATTGCATCCCTCTATCGATCGATGGCCAAATTCAGATGCTTAGTTCAGTGTTTAATTACGCAACCCACAGGGTGAAAGTGAAACGACAAGGAATTAATCATCGGGCTAAGTTCCCAGAACCCGCTTCAGCTTCGCCTCAAGAAGTCGGAATTCTGAACCCGTTTCTGCTGCATCATTCAGCTGATGCAGTTCCTGGTGAGTGCAAAGTTTCATGTTGAAGCTTCTGGTGTAATGGAATAACACATATGGTTGCGGGAAGATGTGGCAACGAGAAGTATTCAAGCTGTTCGACGAAATGTCCATGAGAAATCTCGGGATGCATAAATATTTGGCTGTCTCGCAACTTCATAAACCTAGTGGGATGAGTAAAATGGGAGTTTTTGATTCATTATCAGGTTTCAGGAGGACACAAATCATGCACAAAGCCACCGTGGGGAGAAAACCAAAGAAAAAAATATACCACAGGGTGCATGAACTCGACAGAGTGATGGAGCTTCAAAAGAAGCCGTCACTGATTCTACAGCTGAAATCCCTCATCCAGTCCCAGAAAGCGGAGTCTCTTCTCCTTAGGGACCTTGAGAAATTTGTTGGGTTTGTGCAGAAATGGAATTACATGGCCGTTATTGAAAAATACCCTTCCATTTTTCGTGTCGTTGGTGGCCAAAGTGACAAATCGCCACCTGCAGTTACTTTGAGTGAAAAGGCTAAAAAGATTGCTGCTTTGGAAACTGAGGCAAGAATGCAAATGGAACCCATTTTGGTTAGGAATTTAAGGAAGCTGTTGATGCTGTCAGTTGATTGTAGACTGCCATTTGAAACTATTGAGTTGATTGCTAGTGAATTGGGACTGCCTAGTGATTTTAAGAACTCATTGATTCTTAAGTACCCTCAATTTTTTAGATTGAATGAGGTTTATGGGAGAGAATATTTGCATTTGGAGAACTGGGATTCTTCATTGGCAGTAACTGCCCGGGAGGAGAGGTTGGCACAACAAGGGATTTTGAACTACAGTGGGAAGTCACAGAGGGCTAAGATATCAAAAGATGGTAACTTTTTAGGCCCTTATGCGTTTCGCTTGAATTTCCCTGCTGGTTTTAGGCCGAATATGAGTTATTTAGAGGAAGTTCAGAGGTGGCAGAAAATGGACTTCCCTTCCCCATACTTGAATGCAAGGAGGTTTGAAGCTGCAGATCCGAAAGCTCGAAAAAGGGCAGTGGCAGTGCTTCATGAGCTCCTGAGTTTGACTATGGAGAAGAGATTGACTTCTGCTCAGCTGGATGCATTTCATTCGGAGTATCGTTTACCAGCAAGGTTATTACTTTGCTTAATAAAACATCATGGCATTTTTTATATCACTAATAAAGGTATAAAGAGTACTGTGATACTGAAGGAGGCTTATGATGGATCTAACTTAATTCATAAATGGCCACTCCTTGAATTTAGAGACAAATTTGGGGGACTAATGGGTAGGAAAGACGGTAATTTATGTGCTTAGGCATCATCTTGTGTTGTAAATTGACTAGTACTTCTTGTGAGTTTAAACATGGCTTTGATCTTGTTTCCTATGAGATCTTTTGTTCTTCACTTTTAGCCTTGTGTTGAAGTTTGTTTTAATCAAATGGGAAATTGAGTATAGCTGTTGTGGCGCTTTTTTTTTTTTTGAATTTTTTTTTTATGATTGGATGCATTATACACAAAAAGTTACCATTTTAAAAACTAAGAGAATGTTTGGGTGAGTATATAAACTCCTTAAAAAATCTAAACATCTTATAAGATATTTACCAGCTTATAAGATCTTATAAAAGCCGCCAAAATAAAATGTTTGATCTTACAAGCTCTTTCTATAAAAGGAGGAGCGCCTAACTAATTTTTAAGGTCTTAACCTACCTTTTCTTTTTACCATCTTAGTTGCAAGATTGTCATTACTAACATTTTATAAGCTCTATGTCTCGTTTATCTAAACACTTCAATAACTTATTCTTAAAATGAGATGTAATATCTTAAAAGTTTCAAAAAGTTCTTATAAGATGTTCTAAATAAGCTTAGATAAACACCCCCTAAATTATATTTTCGACGCAACCAATCTCACCTCGTTGATGATCATAAATAGCTCAGCTACATTGAATGCAATTCATGTCCCAGTCTTTGCTAAAATCACTCTTTTATCCTTTTCACTCGTACGTGTGATATAAACCTCTTTATCTTAAACAATGTGGTATCTCATATCTGTATAATTTGTCTTAGGGATGACCAGTCATTTCATACCGTACAATTTCTCCTTCTATCTATGAGAGAAAAAAGATGGAAACACAAAGATTATATGTTCTATGAATAGCCGGGACATCGAGGAATATTCATTAAGACATTTGGGAATCAGTCTGAATCTATCTCTACTCATTTGGTTCGAAGAAATGAAGGATCCCAAAGAATCATCTTTATTTTATTGTTGAATCTTTCTTTTATTAATCAATGTGCGATAATCCAAATCCTCATTACTAATGAAATTTCAAACAGTCTCCCGATTGATTAGAACGACCTTTAAGTTGTCTAGAATCTGTTACTAAGCACTTCAAAGTTTAAAGAAAACAATCTCAATTTTTAGTCCCTGAAGTTGCAATTTCAGCAAGTTTAACAGTCTAGTTATCATTTTGTTTATTTGAGCATATGAACATAAAACAAAAACTTACCATAAATTTATGTTGCAGAACTGAAAAACCTTATTAATAATGTCCATTTGATTGTGCAGATATGAATAGATGTACATGCTTAGACAAATCACTTTGTACTGTTTTCAGATCTGCAGTAAGAACATTTGTTCATATTTTGCAGTAGTATTTATGTGTAACTGATTCAAGAAAGCAGCCATTGAAGGATTGTCTCCAGGACCACATGTATAGTAGGAAGTCTTTTCTTGGACAAGGTAAGTCCTTTTGCTACACCAAAAAGCTTTTATAATGGGGGCCATCATTTATGTTTTTGAACATCTCCTGTTAAAAGTTGGTTGTCTTATTTCTTAGTCAAGAAGGGCTTTAAAGAATTAGGTATTTTTAGTCAGAATTCCTTTAAGCTGGCAGTTGGCTTAGTCAATCACTCCACTGTCACTATAATGAAACGAGCTACATTATTTTCCCTTGTCCTGGGGGAAAGTATTTCAATGTGATATACACTAGAAATTGATTAAGTTTGACAGAACTTGTCCTTAAGTGTTCTTTATCCTATGAGTCATTGATAACAAGTCTTGAACCTGGATTCTGGAATCCAGAATGTTACAATCGTTCAATCCCTTTTTACTTCAATTCTTGCATTGTAATTTGTAAATGCACCAAGTTGTGCAATGTCTGCTAACTTAACGGAGCAACATCACAATTATAACAGTTTTATGGGTGAGCCCACAAGGCGATGTTCTTGCTCTCCACTTGCTTGGAGCGTTTTAGGCTCTTGGCTCACATGAAGGCCCTCGTTCGTGTCTTGCCCGAGTAGAGCCACACATTAGTCCAAGACATTCATCCCACACCATTTATAAGACATACTTTTCTGTGATCCCATGGTATCTTGCCTCAACACGTCCTCCGCCAACCACAGATCTTAAGCGGACATGGACACACAACAAAAATCGACTACCCATAACACGAGTTAGTTCACGTGGCAATATAGACAATAGTGCTCGCGTCTTTCTCTCAATGCAGCTCGTGTCGTGCCACCCACTCCGTTAACGAACTGCTCAATTCACACACGGCATATCAACATATTTTATTTTTACAATATTATTACAACTCACATAGGTAAATTCTCAGTTGGCTGGCATGAAATTTACAGCTGTATGCTGCTTCACTAGGTACATACATGGAAAATTATTCTTCTACTACTCTGTCAGAAATAGTATTTTGTAAAGAACAGTATTTGAGTTATTGTGTGTGAACATGAGAAAAAGCTAATAAAAAGATGAAAACCAGGACATTCAACAGGAATTCTGGTGTGAAGTCCTTTTCCCTACTGACCAACAAACTAGGAAAAGAAGAAGCTCAGTTTGAACAAATATTTTGACATAGGTGAAATTATGAGTATTTATTAATAGGAGTATCAATGTTTCACAATTCATACCAAAGGTAGTGCTGTGGGCCTGGGCCTGGGCCCTGTAGTCTCTGTCAATCATAAAGCCCAAAATATCAGATTTGGTTAATTCAATTAATGTTCTTCAATTCTTTCAGAAAGTTGATGATTGGCCCTCTCCAGGTGGCCCATTGATGTTAAATTTTTCTGTTGCATATACATCATCAGGTTTCTGTGTACCAACCTGGAAATTTTGGGCACTTATGGCAAAATCAGGTCCTCAAAATTAACTGTTGGGAATAATGGCTTTGGGCCCCTTATAACCTCCCCAATGGCAATGTTCATTTTTCAATGTGCCATAATGGTTAAGAGGGTTACTATAACATCAAGAATTTACTTTCTCCATTTTCTACTTTCCATTATCTTGAAGTGCATGGTGAATTATGATAGGTAAGGACTTTTATATGATTATTTGGATTATGGACATGGGGAGAAAGGTGAAAATTGTTTTTCAAGCCATATGATATGGGCGTCAAACGGGTTGAATCATGATTGATCTACTTGGTCCATGGGTTGGGTCTAACGAGCTTGATCAAGTAGGATATGAGGTCTATAATTGAAATTAGATGAGTTAGGGTAGCTAGGGGTTGAACGAACACCCTGCAATGTCTAAGTCAATTTTGGGATAATCCAATTGTCGAATGATAGAATTGGTTAAATATGATAACATGTATCTTTATCCAAATTGAGTAGATGGTATTTATACTACTCCACTGATGTGATCGTATCTTTTCAATCCTAGGTGGCATGTTTAGAATCAATCCACGAGTCATTCACAATTCATCTATGATCTTGGTTAATGATCAACCACATGTCTAACACAAGTCGGGTATCGTTTGTGACACATCATCGTATTTTGTAAATAAAGAAATCTGTCGGGGGCATTTATTTTGTATAATTAAATACTATCACCATAAATATAGGCGTGTAAAAATTAAGTTCTTGAGTGGTGTCTGGAGCTTTAATGGTGATCCTTCAAGATCAGAAATAGGTGTACAATGTTGGTAAAATAATCAATAAAGACATGTTTTTATTATCATCTTTGGCTGCAATTGTTGCTATTTATTCACTTAACTTTTATGTATTTTGACTAGATAGGTTGATGGACCTGAAAAATATGAATGCAACCCCACTGATGGGAAATTATAAGAGGACCATTTTATGGTCATGATCATGCAACTTGGTGGGTGTGGGGGTTGATTTTCTGTGAAAGATCCGAAAGTCCGGCAATGGTGGGCCAAAGGGTTTCCAGCATTTACTCGTAGAGTAGTTGACAACACAACATAATGCATTGCCATCTTGGTGATCACACCAAAGGACCTGTGCATATTTACTTGGTTTTATAAGTGATAGCTCTTGTTCTTGGTTGTGTCACTTTCAAGTTTAAAGGTGCCTCAAATCCATCATTAAACGTACAGTCTTGATTGCATTGAGTTATTGTTTTACCGTCATATATCTGGCGAGGGATTCATTCTAACAAGGTGTCTTGAAGGATGCAAGAGGAGGTCCGATATATCAACTGTTGCTTTAGTTCTTCCCATATTAGATAAAATCAGGTGTTATCATAGTTCCCAGTTGAGGGGCTTGGTCCTGTGGATGCTTGTTTAGTTTCACCCTTTCCCACAAACAACGCAAATGATAGTGACCTAAATTCATCGACTAATATATAAGTTTGGCCGCATCTAGATATTGTCTTGTTATCATGTATTGAATGAGAATTTTGTCCTGAAAAAAGTTTTCCAAAGAATGAGAAAGAAAGATCTCAATGTATTAACTATCTTAAAAATTACCGTAGTCTTTTATTTATTTCACCATTAGTGTGTGCTACTTTCACAGGAAAAGAGATGAGGAAAAGTTCGGCACGATTTCATAACATAAGACATTCCGCTATCACAAATACAATAAAAATTTTATCTTAAAAAACATTTTAAAAGATGAGAAAGAAGATTCAAATACATCAACTATCTCAAATTCCTCGTAATCCTTTGATTATTTAAATGTTGAAATGTGCTACTTTCAAAGAAAGTGAGATAGGGGGAAAAGTCTAGCAAGAGATAAAAACATGGGACATCCACTTGTCTTTGATAGGATTATATACATTATTACATTTTAGAATAACTTTTTTCCCAATATTTTAACTTAGGAAAAAACAATCTAATCTAAGCCCACATAAGAAAATCCATTTCCTTGTTTGATGCCATATTGTGTTCCTTCCAGCCTACATTTGTCACCACTGAAAAAGTTGTCCACTTAAATATGATTCATCATGTTGTCTGGTTGAGGAAAGTGGGGCAGATAATTAAAGAGGAAAAATATATATATGAAAATGAATATAATGATAAAAAGCCAATATATCAATTCCCCCTCATTAATGGGATGACTAAAGATGATAAACTCACACTTCCCCATCAATGACTTAGAAAATAGAATCGATGCAGCATCTCTAACTTTTTCCTCCTCTTTTTTCACTTCCTTCTTTTTGCTAATTATTATTACGGATAATTAGCTTGATATCACTAAAGGTTGAAATAACTATCGAAATATCCTGATGGTTTGAAAAATTATAATTAATATCTTATTATTAGTCCAATTGATAAAAATTGAACGGAGTTTATGTAACATTATAATTAATTATGCCTTTGAAATTATGACATGTTGACTGAGATTGCATTTTCAAAGGGTCTACTTGTGATTTGATATTATAAAAGCTTTTAAAGTTTTTCGTCAGATGAACTAACCGCAAGGACTATTATGGTAATTCTTTAAAAGATGGGCAGTGTTTTTGTAATTGTAGGAAGTGTTAAAGTAGTCATTTCTTGTCATTATTAGTCCATATTAGGGTGTCGATTCAAAATTTCGAAAAATAAGGTGGGGGTGTAATTGAGTCGAGTTGAGCCTAGGGAAAATTCTTGAGGTCGAGCTCAAAAATCAAGCTCAGCTTGATTTTTGCTTGATTTTTGGCTCAAATTTTCAAAAGATACTACAAGCTCGAGCTTGAAACCAAACTCAAAAATTTTAATTTCATAAATTATTATACATAATTTAATTAATTTTTTTATTAAAAATTATAATATAATATAAGATAATATTACTTACAGTAATGTATATCTTTCTGAAAATAATATTGATATATATTATATTGTATTATATTATAAAACATATACACTTTAATATTAGGAATATATAATTTATTAATAATACAAAAATTATTAAAAATATATCAAGTCAAGGTAAAACTCGAGTTCATTTTAGCTTGATTCAAGCTCAAGTTGAGCTCGCAAAAGTCTTTTCACCCCTAAAATAATGTCTTCCACAATGTACTAAAGCCCATTCATGTGAAGTCAAGTCATAAAAATTCTCGCATAAAGGTAATTCGTAAGATTTCAAGGTAAATAGGTTTAATGCTCTCAACTTTTTCTCCTTACAACATTTTTGGATTCTTATTCTTAGACCTACCACAGCACATGCCTTTGCAAAAGATGGGCAATTTACCATTTTCAACAAAAGCAAGTATTCCCAAGAAATCTTTTCATTCATATACAAGATATTCTATCCTTTCCACATAGTACATATATTCACGTGCATTGTAAATTGGTTATAATGTATATCATGATATTTGTTTAACAACATCATTGAAAATTCAACACTTTAAAACATTTTGATCGAAGAGGTTGGCAGTAATAAAATGAGCGTGCTATGCAGCAAGAGTCCTTTCTTCTATTATTACAAACACATTATTTAGTTCGTGTTAAATTTGTTTCAGATTTTCTCTTTAACATAATACTGATCTTTTTCTATTTTGATATTATTTAAGAGCTAATTTGACCATCAAAGGGTTACCGTCAGACAAAACTCGACACCTTTAAAAATTTATTAGTTTTGCAAGTTGATGAGTCATCTTCCGATCCCATTCTGTCTTCAGTGGGTTGCGGCAATATATAATACATCAACTTATAACATAATTGAATGCGCACTCAATTCAGGAATACGACATAAATCTTAATCCTAAAGGCTCACATATCCCTTTTTTTTCTTTTCTTCTCCTACAAAAAGTAGTGACCCGAATCAATGAAACCAATATGTAATGTTGGAGTAAAATAATAACCTTAATTTGACAAGGTGAGGGACCATCCAATCTTTTGTAACGTGTAAGAATGAATTTTGCCCTTTTTCTTTTCTCTCTTTCTTGAAAAGTTATAAAAACATGTAATGAAATAAAAACAAAGAAAGAAACAAAATCAAATCCTATGAGATGGGACTTTGTAGATGATGCCCGGACCCCTCTCCACACCACAAGGGTAGAAATCAAAGAAAGTTGTGTCCACTTAGCCATCCATACCCCTTTGATTGGACCCATATATTATATACTTCCAACTATCTATTTATTTTTGGACCCACACCCATCTTAGCTTAAAATTGGCATATGGACCCTTTCACACATTGGGGGAGAAAGTGGACAAATAGTGTGATTAAGACATGTCCATGTCCTTAATGCCTTGCCCTAAAAGATTATGAAAGAAGAGGAAAAGCACAAGCATGGGCACCTAGATACTTGAGGCTTTCTTTTCATTTTTGCCCTAAAAAACAAAGAAAGAATAAAGAAATAGATATTGGTTTGAGTGTCACTTTCCCTATTGTCCGCATATACTTGGCTTATCTGGGGCCCTAATGTGTCATTTCTCAAGTTTCCTATGTGCTTAGTAATTGAGGGAAAAGATAATACCTACCTTTGTGTTTAAGTGAAATTTATGTGTTTATTATATTTATTGGCATTTTGTTTTTGGTGGTTGTTTAATTTAGATTAGGTGGAGTAATTAAAGTGACCCTTTTAAAAATGAGGAGGAATTTTATGAGCCTAATTCATTTAATCTAAAGGATAAGGTAGTGTTTATGTACTAACAAAGGTTGATAATCTTATTTTGGTAGAGAAATTGTTGCACTTGCTCAAAGAGCCATTTTGCAATTAATAATGGTTTATTTCAAGTAGAAGTGAAATAGGTCTAGAATTAGATGGGCTAGGGAGTTAAGTTTTGTTCTTTCATACATTTAATTATCTTGAGTTCCTTTTGAGTTCCAAATAAAAAGTATTTTAATTTGACTTATCTTAAATTAAAATTGATATAATCTAGTTCCAGACTTTTAAATAAACCGTAAATTTTAATTTTTTCTGAGTTTGAAGCATTCATTTCAATTTGGTACTTACATATTTTACATCATTCATATATTAAGCATATAAAATATTTCTTAACTATATGGTTGAATTTGAATAGTATATATACACTTGGTCTATGCTAATTGAAAACACAAAATAAGACATAATAATTCTAATTTTCTTCTTTTATACAAGTCTAGTATAGGACCCACCAAAAATACAAGAAAGGTGTGATTCTAGTATAGGTGGACCATATGAAAGCTAAAACTATTAGATTTGTTTATGAAGAGATTAGGAGTGGTTATTGGAGCAAAGGCACATGTCCATTTTGAAATATGGGAATGGAGATTTCAATACACAATGAACCATCCACCTAACCAACCAAAGCACCACCCCATGATGTGTGCCATCTTGACAAATTCTTTTCTTTCAACTTAAAAATTCTCCTTTTTCAATCCCAATTACCTCTCAAAGATACCATTTCTTGGAATAAATATCTTTAAAATGAAATTATGGTACAAATTTTTAAATCTTGCACACTAACTATGGAATATTTCAATGTGGGCCTCAACATCACTAGCCACTTTTATTGGGTGTTGTCCACAAGTAATTTAGGTCTTTATATGTATCTTTCTCCCTCAATTCTTTATTTTATACATATGTGTGTGTATATTACTTCACTGAATAAGGACTTATGTTATGCTACTCAATTGATTATATAATAGAATCATTAAATTATATTTAATAATGTCAATATTTTAATTTATAATATTATCATATTCTCCCTCAACGATTCATAATTCACAAGCATACATATTCAAATAGATATCATAAAATTTTCAATTAATTATATCAAGAGTCAAAAATCTAATTTATGTTCTTGAACCAATTTTTGGAATATGTGATCTCTAGGTGGGGACAAGAAGAGATAAAGGGACTAGAATTAATTCAATCTTAGGTAAAATAATTAAGAATTGGTATGTACTAGAAGGAGTGGCATTAGATTCTTGGAATTTAAAACACCTTTTGTCAACCCTCTATAAAGTTTCTTTCATTTTCTATTTGGGCGAGGAGATGAATTTCAAGATAAGGACAATTGCTTGGTGAGTAGTGGTGGAGTGGGGTATTTATTGATAGATGAGTACTCTCTTTAGGTTGGAGTACAATGAAAATGGAGGTACAAGTTGGAACCAACAACATTAAAATCTTTGGTCAATTTCCTTGACTTCTAAAACACCTCTAGATTGGTTAAGTTAGTGCAACATTGATTTTTTCCTAGATGGATAACCCATCAAGCATGATCAACAATTATCTCAATTATTTTTCACTATTATGGATATTTTTTTATAGAGAAGTAGTCAATTACATCATCTAGTATTATATTAATGATTTTAAAATCAAAATTTATAATGAAAAACTATTTATGTACAAATACTCACGTGTAAGCAGAACTCAAACTAGAGACCACTTGCACAGTGGCAGAACTATCTTATGAAGAGTGAGGTGCAATAAACCTACTAAATCCTAAAAATTTCAACTTATAGCTCTTAATACTGAAAAATATGTATTTCTTGATGAATACAATATATTAGAAGATTGTAAGGTGTCCAAATACCGAGGTCATTAAATTTTAACATTTCTAGTTAGATACTCAATAAAGATATCTTCTAACTATGACTTTGCTGTTACTACTCAAATAAAGACTTCGCTAGCACTGATTTATGTTCAGTGCAACACAGAGAGATATCTTACAAAATAAGAAAATATGTAAGTAAATGAAAATAATGCATATAAAACTTTCATATTCATACCAAGAAACCCATGAAGGTGAATCAACTTTTTGAAATTTGAATTCATTGAAAAGCAAGTCCCAACAATTAATGCACCCCCTACAAGTAAGTCATGTGTAATTGCCATTTTTGTGCTAATTAACTCAATTAAATATAAGTTGGAAAATGACAAGAATTGGTCCAATTCCAAAGTAAACCATCTAATAGTGAATTTGATTTTAGCCAAACTCTACAAGTGAGTTCCGCGTGGATAATGGGGTGTTAGGCGTTAATTGTAAGCCATTTAATTATGCCATGTTGCAACGTAATTATTATCTTTTAGCTTAGGGGGGGAAAAACGTAATAATTATCTTTTCAATAATTCCTCTAGTCAATTTGATCGAGATGATTTTTTCCTTTTTTTTTGAAAAAAAAAAAAGGTGTTCCTATGTGTTGAGGGGAAAATAATTAAGGGAAGATTGTGTGAAATTGTAAGTTTTTTAAAGTATTTTATTATATTTTTAAAAATTATAATATTAGGAATTACCAATTCGGCTAGGGTAAAACTTCAAGTATTAACTCTACTAGCCTGAATATTATACTACTTATATCAAAGCAAAAATAATTTTTTTTATAAAATGTATTCTTATAGGAACTAGCCATGATTTGAAAAAATTTCATACATATAGAAAATTATATAGAAATCCTTGATATTTTTAATTATGCAAATACCTTGAATGTTTATTTAACAAAAGCTTCCTAAAAAAATATGTTTAGGACCACTCACCAAACACTATAATAACATTAAACTTGTTATTTGATTTGAGGCCATTCAACAAAACTGTTTGGATTAGTCTATTTTTAGGTGAGGAAAATCTGTCTAATTGTGCATTAACACCGAACACAACTGGTAGATAAATCTCAATCTAAAATCAAAGGACACGATTATGGTCACTGGGACTTCCATAACAAAGACCTTTTATTACTTAGGTTAGGTAAGATAGCGAGAATAAAACAAATTGAGTTGAATATAAAGCACATCATAATGTTTAAATTGGGATTTGTCAGATGCATACTATTTGCCTCGCTATGGTCTATGATTGGGATATCTACAATGTGGCGTTGATATGTCACAAGTGTTAGTCTTAGATAGCATAAAATGGTCCGTCCACATTTTTATATCACATGATCCAGATCATTCAAGTCAGAAGTGTTGAAACAAGCTCTAAACTGACTCATTAAAAACAACAAATCTTTGTCTGCCGTTAGACATATCGGGAATATCATACTTAATGAACAAAATAATTATTTTAGTTAAATGAATCATGAAGTATGAAATTTAATTATCTGATATGATAAATACTTGAATATTATTAATTAAAATTGAATAAAAAAAGAAAAATCTTAAAACAGTAACAAATTCGAAAATAGAATCACGTGTGGGGGAAGGGCATGCCGGTCATAAAGGGACAGAGCGTCCTGATCCGGTGGGACCCCTTAGAGACAACTAAAGATCATTAACGCCAACAAATCTCCTCAATTATGTCTTTATATAGATATATTGGTCTCTCCTTTCCTCATTATTATTGAATGCATTTGTACCTGCCGTATCGGGGGCCCCACTTCCAACCCCCCAAATTTGGGATACTCCAGTTATGGTCCCTAATGCGTTATTTATCAATTTAATAATGAATAATGCATTTTTATCATTTTTATACATTATTTTTATTATTATTATTTATATTATAAATTAGGGTGGCCGGTTTGTTGGCCAAATCACCACTCCATTTTCATTTTTTCATTTTTTTTATTTAATAGTGTGACTGATGTAATGTTTGATTTTATAATTCGTTATGGGATTTTGAAATGAAATAGAAAAGTTAAATATTTTTGCAATTTTATTTTTAGAAATAGTGGTTGAGAATAGTATCGTCACATTGGACTAAGCTTGAAGAATGAATTTTATTTATTTTCTTTCGTTTTTAATTACCTAATAAAAATTATGGTTGGAGGGCCTTATTCGTACCCCTTCTTAGTTTCCACGTTAAAATAGAAATAGTAAAGATGACATTGTCAAATGTGATTTTGTTGACTCTACCTTAGTTCACACATTATATGTGAACCACCCGAAGAATTAAATGATTTTCGGTTATTAAAAAAATGAGGCCTATATTATCACAGTCTCAATTCACTTTTAAAAATTAATTATTGAAAAGGTATCTATAAAATTATACTATACTATGCAAATTCTTTTGTATCAATCTTGAGCGCTTATGTATAATTTCACAAATGAATCTCATCCTCATATATCTGTAAAATCTTATTTTCATATTATTTTATTATGATTTTCACCTGTTGTGATTTGAACTTTGATTTTGTAATTCGTTTGAAAATGAATTACTCAGAAGCAAAGAAAATCATCTTTTAATAAATTGTTTAAGAACTCTTTTGGTGATGATGTGACCATGACATTATATGCATTAGAAAAACTTGCCATGCCCTTGTGCTTGCTCACCATTCATTGTCAAGGGGCTTGGTCCTTCGAGGACAAGTGTATTTTGTTAGTATTAGGTAACGTTTTATTATATTTAAATAACTTTAATAAGCAAGGACATTTATCTAATAAAAAAGGGTATTGCTAATTTTAATATATGGTACTCATATCGATACTTATGTTTTTTTTTTCCCTGAATATTCAGTGCATACTCAATATATATATATATATATAAAATAATTAATTTATATTATATATATATATATATATCTCAAGGTACAATGCATATAACTTGATTCTTGTGATTTAATAATTAGAATATGATTAATGTATATAAAGAGACAGCTAACGGATTATGACTTTTTAATTAGGTTGTAACTGATTATTAAGATAAATTAATATTAAAAAATATTTTAGAAACAATACTTAAAGAATATGCCACAGTAAGTATTTGGTACTTTTATGTAGTACATAGATAGCTCCATTTATAAACTATTGCATTTTAATATCGATCTTTATTTTTAATTTTCAATTCATATTGTAATTTTTCAAAAAACAAAATTTTGGGACCTTTTCTATCTATATATTAAAGTATATATATTAATTCAAAAATCCTTTATCCTACTTATGAGCATAAAATCATATCAACCGAACATTTGTTATTAGCCGGCTTATGTTTATAATAAATGCATAAACTTCCACGATCTATCATTTAAAAATGATAGAAATTGGTTAACTGACAATACAAAGTGATCAAATAAGCAATCCAATCCAACCTTGAAAAGAAAGAGTAGATAAGCCCTACACATCCATCACATAACTCTTTGATAATATTATTCTTCTTTTCTTCCTTTCCTATGATGAACCTTAAATATCATAATCATTTTTCATTTGAACCATACCCTTGTAAGACTATAATAAATTGGGCTAGGAATAAAATATATTGTGGTTGTCGAAGTCAAAAATCAAGAAAGAGACTGAATACAGGCTTCGACTGAATAATTCAGATGAAGTGACGAGCATAAAAGTAGGTATTTAACATGTCGCCCTAACGAATTATTAAAGATTTAGTCTGACTAATATCATTTATCAGTCGGTCGTTAGATTAGTCCAGAATAAGAGAATCTCATAAAAATAAATATTAAAAATTTAGATTAAATTAAATCAACTTAACGTAAAAACAAGTAGAATGAGTTATTTAATTGTAGGAAAAAGAAAGGACACTCATGACTCATTTATTAACATCAACCCATCAATTGAAATACTTTAAATGGTTGCATTTTACCTTAAAAAATTGTTATGATAAGCCTCAAATATCACAAAATAAAAGAATATCTATATTTCTTGTAGTACATAAAACTTTATATATAATTTAAGAACATACATATTTAATTTAATCCAAGATTAAATGGAGAATTGTCTTCATCAAGAATCTTTGCCCAATCTTTTTCTTCCCAATGGAAGTATAAAATCACTTGATTTATGATGCAAGATTTTTACCATTTCCAAGAATATTGCTACACTATTTGCTGCCAAATTAATTTTGAAAAATAGCCGTTAATTTCACGTGTCACTCACGTGAAGGAACCATCCAAAATGCCCTGAACTTGCTTACTATTTTTTACACCAATGTTAATCTTAATTCTTAAGAAAAATAGAAAGATTCCGAGATCATTAATGCTATGGGTTAAATACATTTGTCTTTACTCATTTGTACTACGTGTATTTCTACGGTCCATCACAAAAACATTTTAAGCATTTTATAATAATTTTAAACATTATATATATTAGCAATTGTGGCGCATTAAATTATCTTCTTACAAAGTTAAAAATATTTATTTATTTTTATTAATAATAAATGCTTTTTAGTTAATATTTAATATTTTTACTTGAATTATTATATAAAATAATATGATTGAAAAATAAATTTCTAGAGAATAAAGTTGAAAAGAAAAAAATAATAATTGGGGAAAAATGGTGTAGAAAAATAAATACTAAAAAAAAAGTTAAAGGTAAGGATGGCAACGGGGCAGGATTGTCGTCCCCATCCCCACTGCACCATCCCATCTTCATTCGTGTCCCAATCCTGTTTCAAGGATAATTTTCCTCCCATCCTCATTCTCATCCCCATTTCCCGCTCACTCATTCCCCATTCTCTAATCTCGCCCCATCCGACCCCATAAAAATTAGTATTTTGTCATGATTAAACAAAAACTAATTCAATATTGTTTAGAAAAAATCCAGGAGCTAGACCGATGGGCTTAAGCGAATTGATCGGAAATTAGGATGACTAGATAACTGGGATTATATGTACAAAATTACAAATATAGTCTTAAAATAATACTTAATATTAATTAAAACTAATAAATAAAGAATAAAAATATTTTTAAATTTACAAGAATTCAGGGATGGGGATATTAGTTCGAGAATCCCCATTGAGGAAATGTGTACAGGGAGGGGGATGAAATTTTCTCCATCCCTATCCTCATCCCCAAGGATGCAAAAATGTCTCAAAAGTCAAAACCCCATCTCCTTCCAAGTTTTTCCCAACATCCCCTTCCACAATTGGCGGGTCCCTGATGAGTATGGGAATTCCCCTCCGCATTGTCATCCCAAGTTAAAGGTTGCCATTATTTGGATAAATTGGCACTATTTTCTCTTTTTTATAGGGGAGATGCAGGTTCGATATCCACCGATAGTGTGTAGGCTTCTGTCTACTATATAGTAGTACTTGTCTGTCGAATTGTAGTATAGAGATTTCGCAATGTTCAGCTCGTGTATTTAATTTTTAAAATGTATTGATGTAATAATTAGATATAATTGTTTCACCTAAAAAAAAAAGAAATGTTGAATGAAAATATTTTATCATTATTTCTATAACTACGTTGTCCTTGTCCTTTAGAATGGGGCTATTTTTTAATAGTTATTTAAAGATGCACTAAAACAACTACATAAGGTGCCTGTGCCTTATATGTAATATACATAGTGTACATATATAGTATAGATATAGATATATTGAGCATTTTATAATTAAATTTTAGTTATTTATAATCTTTAATTGAGAATTAGCCTCCTTTTTATATGTTTTCGTATGATTTTTCTAAAATGTCTTTGTTAGTATATGTCTACTCATAAGTATTGCATCTTATCCATAGAGTAACTATCACTACACGACGTACAATGTATTTTTATCAATTCATAATATCACAACTATGCATGGATATGTATAAAGAATATTTTATTTATTAGATCCACATGAACAGAGTATACATAGGATGCTAGTAGTCAATAAACGATTTAGACATAGATCCATTAACTAATTTTGGATAGTTATGAATTTATGAAAAATTAAACAAAGATGTATTTCAATAAATTTTGAATATTTTTTATATAAAATCAAATTAATATATATTTCTTGAATTATTTAAAAAGATTATATATGTACCTAAGTCAATAGAGATATAGTTATTCACCTATATCTGGAGTGATATTTGGTTATAATGAGTGTATATTACATGCAAAATAAATTGTATTTTTCAAAAGAATTGTCTTCAGAAAAATATCTTTCTACGTACAATAATATAGTACCATGAACTTTTAATAATTTATATTATTATAAAACGAATGTTTGTTTTGTATCTATAATAAAGGTTATGACACCAAACTTTATTAATTTCACCCTTCGCAATAAATTTCTTAAGTCCTTTATCTGCAAGCAATCGTCCAATTTTTTTTCCTCCAATATTTTTTGCCATACAATCTTATTCTAATGACAAAGTGGGGATCTCATAATCT
>JACFYI010002071.1:103099-114904 GCA_014898755.1 Handroanthus guayacan
GATATTCATTTTTAGCATATGATAAAATTCAAATCTGAATATTCGCATCTGGATATTATTCGGATGCGGATACAAATGTATTAATATCCATATCCGAATATCCGAATTGACATGCCTATAATTAATGTACTTGATTTTTGAATAAATTGATAAATTAATGATTATGTATTGATTAAATATAATTATTTTTCTACGAGAAAAATACTTTTCCCCATACACATTTTATATACATATATTTTCATCTCTATATTAAAATATAATATGATCAGAAAACATTGGATGATAATTAACATTTTGTGCGACGAGAACTCTGTGTCACAATTGCTAATATATAAATAGTATATTTTTTTAACATTCATTTAAATTCAATAGTTCCATTAAATTAGTCCGAAAGATATGGATTAGAGAGAATAACAAGTATGCCAATTAATTGGAGATGGGAGTACCATAAACTACTAAAGTAAAATGATGGTCAACATTGAATGAGGAGACCATTTTACTTTTACCCACCACAAAACAAAAACCCATCTTGGCAGTACCAAACACGCCCTAAACAATTGAAAGGGTGAATTAAATTAGCACCGTCGCCTCCACGCCAAATTTAGCAGGCGGAATCCGGACAACCCACCCACGCGGTTTGCTTAAATCCCACACCCCACAGTACATAATATTGATAAAGATTTTGAAAATTCTTTTTAACCCGTATATATATAATAGGTAAAATTCTCGTAGTTCACATCACTAAACAACATTACTATATACATCAGTCTAATCCCGATACTCTGTTGAAAGTGACTACACGACATAGAGCTGCCGGTGCTTGAGCCACAAGCGCCGCGCCCCCCAATCAAAACCCACCAGCCACGTGACCTTACATGACTGATGACACCACGATGCACACCACCACAACAACTCTTCGCCGTCGGTTATAAATATTATCACAGGGGAAAAAGAGAGGGAGACGGATAAAGATAATAAAGTCGCTCCCCCAACAATGTTTCAACGGATATTGACAAGTGGTTTGCATTGTTCCCTCTACCATACGCAATGATGCGGGAAAATACAGTAGAAACCGTACCTTTTCTTTTTCGTTTTCGATATTGATATTTACCGTACTTTTGTCCTCTTTATCAGTAAAAAAAGTTTTGGCCGGACTCCACAGAACCATGGATCCATCCTCGTGTCTTTGTCAGTGATTCACCTCTCTATTCCCTGCCGTGCGCATCGGTGCCAATTATACAACTTGGCACTAGGCTAGAGGGCTTTGCTTAGTGGGCATATCAACCTTTTCTTTTTCACCAGAACAGCGACATTCGCGCGAGTCCTACGTGTCAGCCTTTACGCTGCACCTGTCACTTTCACTGCTTTCCGACGTTGACTTCAAGCCCTTCGTGAGCGGTTAACGGCACGCTCCTCCATATCTCGGAACAGTTTGCCGACCACCGATTAAAGGAAAATATAAAACAATGTAATATAAATAAACAAGTCGTAAAGTGCGAAAATATTATGAGTTTAATAAAAAGAAATGTATTAATGTACTAATTACATTGATTAATGGGGAAAATGAACAAAAGTTAGTGGATGGAGGAAAAAGATACTGACTAATTAGTCTGTTTTTCTTTTAACTTTTGGCAATGATGGAAAAGACTAAGGCCAAATCCGAAATTTAAAAGGAGAGGTTAACGTGAACGCTAGCGGTTTTGGTGGAGTTACAAACGGGGCAAGTATGAAGAGTTGAACCGCAAATAGTACAGAGGCAGAGATGCCTGCAGGGTAAAAGTAACACGCACGATTCCTCTTTCCCACAGCTTCTGCATATCCTGTTCCTGTTGCTGTGGCTCGGCGCAGTGCACCCATCGTTGTTATTTGTGTAATCGCGATCACGGACGTCCGTTGAGGCGCTCTCCCCTAATGTGCGCCGGTCGATTTCCTCGAAGTTGCTGCCGCAGCAGGACACGGCGTCATCCATCAAATCCGCCGCGTCGGCACGGTGGCGCTGCTGCTGTTCGTCTTGGACTTGAGCGAGGACTTGTTCTAGATTGCATCTCAGGGCGTTGGCCGTGGCTTCGTTTGTTTGAGCCAAATCTCTCCATATTTGGTTCTCCACGCATAGAGATTTCACTCTTTCCTCCAGTGCCCAGTTTAGTTTCCCAATCTTCTCGATTTCTTCCTCTTTTGCTTTCAGTTTCTTCATTATGTTTTCTTCCACTGCCGCAGCGATTCTCCTAGAATATCTCTTTCGCCTCTCTTCGATTTCCATTCTCACTTTCTCGGTCTGTTATTATAAGATATTCATCAGATACAATATTAATTAATCTCGTATATTCATCAAACGACGAATTAGATGCTAAACTTTGAAAACGGTTACGTACATGTTGAGCAATAAACCGATCGATTTCCAATTGCTGCTGTTGGATCTGAAATGAGATATCTTCACCGAGGAAAGTAAAGGAACCGCAACGATTATTCGCACTCTGATTCTGTACGGCGCTCGGAGATGATGACAGCAGAGAATTGATTGCTTCTCTCGATCGTTTCCTCGAAACCGGAACATAAGTTAGAGAACTGTCCGATTTCATCGCCGCAAATTTCGCTGGAAGAGTACCGGTGATTGCCGAACCGTACATAGGAACAAAATTTTCCGTCGCCGTCGTTGATCCTGATAAAGGAGCCACCATTCCATATCCTACCGGAGCACCAAACATATTTCCATTACCTTCAACACCATTTGTCACCAATTCTCTGCATTAGCAAGTCCAAAAACATGAACTTACTTCCAGTGGTTTTTACATCTTGCAAAAAAAACCAACCAAGAAAAACAAAAAAAAGCAAAACTGAAAAATCATCATAAAAGAAATATAAACCTACCTGTTGCTAAGAATCTGTGGAGGAAACAAATTGAGATGCCGTGCTTCAACAGCCATTTGTATCCTGATGTATTTTTTCTTGAATTTCTTCCAATCACTGATGATGAACTTCTTAATCTCTCTTTCTCCCTATGTATGTGAATTTATAATATAACTTGTACGAAAATCTATCCTTCGGTTTTCCTTAATTTGGCTTGTGGACAGAGGGTATTTTGAGAGGGGAGTTAGAGGTGGAGTGGAGAGAAAACGATGGAGGAGAGAAAAAAATGAAAGGAAAGAGTAAAAGACGCATGCAAATATATGCAAATGGGAGTGCATAACGGGTGGGGTTTATTTAGGGACTTAGAAATTTAGAATCCCAATGATGGCGGTCTAACCCGTAATCCACCCCAAACCCGGTCAATTCTGGTCCAGGTTAATCCGCTCCAGACCCGGTCAATTCTGGTCCGGGTTGTAGGGTGGGTCTAGAATTTAATGCGCCCTTTGGGATACGATCAGGTTTGGGATGGGTCAGTACGCTGGACCAGGCCGCAAAAAAAAAAAAAAAAATCTAAATTCCACGACTACTCCTATTTATTCATATATATATATATATTAATATTTAACACACACTCGACATATGCGTGTAAATTAAGCAAATATAATTTACATATATTACAAGATAATAATCCGTAGTGTTTTCAGTAATTAGAATATTGTAATTACATATATTAATATAATATAAATAACAAAGTGTGAGTAATTATTAAAATAAGTTCGGATTAATGATATTTTGGGAAGTATAAATATTAATTAGGAGCTCACATGTTATTAAAAAAGGTATAAGTATGTTTATTATTTATTAATAAGACTATAGTACTATGTTTATGACTTTTTTTTTCAATAGAGCTGTATATTTTGATGAGTTATTGAATTTTGTTAAAAGTTTCAAAATTTTGTTAAAAAAAAAGATACTAATCGATTGTTCAACTTAACTGATTGTATTTAATAATTCCTTTAATACATTTTTTAAATACATTCACATACGTGTAGAAATACCTATAGAATTAAAGTCTTTCTGCAATTATTGTACAATTTTGATAGGAGAATGCAGTTATCTAACCTAATCATTAACTTTTATTATTTTAATTTTTTAAATATGCATATTTTTGGTTATTTGGCATGATTTATGTACTAATGTACGTATAATAGGAAAAAACATGATAGATGAAATTTATTGATTCGTGATATATATACTTGAAATCTAAAATTATTATGTTTATAAGAGTATAATTTATGCATGAGTTTGCGAATAAAAATCAACAATACAAAGATGGTTTCAATTCAACATTCATAAATCTTCAGGAATAATTACGTCAACACCCTTTGGGTTTTGATTTATTTGCACAAACTCTATTTCTGTTTCGTGTAATTATAATAACACTCCATGCTATTAATTCAGTTGATCACAAAAATTTAATGGAAAATGTTCAAGATTACAATATTAAGTTAGATTACAATATTAAGTTACAAAAGCCCAATTAGAATTTCCCTTCTCCATCTCAAGATACTACTTTTTATATGATTTTAATATGTATGATATTATTTTAATATATTTAGGCTTATCAAAAAATTCCACAATGCCCATATTTGAAAATTTCCAATAAGCCATATATAAAAAAATAAAAAAATCATTTAATACAAAATCTATACTTAAATATATGAAATATATATATAATTACATATGTAAATATAATAAAAAATAAATTTTGGATATAAATTAGTATATAAATTAATATAATTTTTGAAATTATTTATATTAATCAAAATAAATTGCATAAAACAAAACTATAAATCAAAATTTTTATTAAGATAATAATTAAAAATAATAGAACCTTGAACTAAAGTTCTATTTGTGAAATTCTAATCGACTTGTGGTGGACGTCTCCAAATGGCATTGGAATGAAGATGCTCTTATTATTGTGATTGGCATTGTTGTGGTCTTAAAAGAAAATTATTGTATCTTCAAATATAATGCCATGGCTAGTTATTGACCTACTTTTCTCTGCAGATTTTATTTGTTACTTTATTTACTGCTTTTTTTGTTTGTTTGTTTGTTATATATATATAGAGAGAGAGAGAATGGATTGCATTTAATCATTACATTGGATTATTACCTTAATACATTTTAAAGATCAAGTATACGAACTAAAGACAAGACAAATCTTGTAACTATCATGCGATAAATAAATATTATAATACAGTAAACAAAAGTCCATACACATTATCGGGAAGAATCGAACCCACGATTCCTCTATGAGAAGGAGGTTGTGGTTTCACTTCATCCAAAAGATCGCACTCATTTTGATTATGTTCTCCCAACATTACGTAACAAATTATAGGATCATGTATCTTATGCTATGGATCGACATTCATTTAATTTATATAATCTTGATCTAAATAATAATTAACAAGGAAAATATACAAATGCCACTCTTAAGTTTAAAAATATATATTTCTGGATTCAATATACTTAATATGTCACTATAAAATAAAATAATAGATATGAAGACTTAAAATGCTTTTAAGATATGTTCTTGTGTAATCTTTCCAAAATGCTCATCTTTTGATATCTATACTTTTGGTATGTGTTCATGTGTCCTCCTGAAATGCCTTTATTATTATTATTATTATTATGTGTTAATGTCCATAACTATAACTTATGCAAATAGTTATTATAATTACCTCACACAATCCATTTACATGTCATAAACTCACTAACTGGTAGTGGATATTTCATAGTCATGCATGAATCATATATATATATATATAAAGCATAAGACAAATAGATAGTTTAGTGGTAAATTTTTATTGAGTTAATTAACTGAATTAACCCCATCTAAAAGACAATGACAAACTTTTTCTTTTTAATATTTCTATTTCTCTTTTATTTTTTCTGATTTCATTGCTTCTCTCTCTCATTTTAATTTTGTTGTCTTTAATTTAATTTTTCAATCATCTTATACTATAAATTCAAGCAAAAATATTTTCATAGTTACTAAAATACACAATTATTTAGAAATACAAAAATATTATTAAACTTAAAAATTGAAAAATTTAATACACGCATTGTGTATACTACTAATATATATTAATTACATTTTGAGGGGCTCTTCTATAGGTTGTTTTGAATTGACTATATTAATTAGTAGCCCTATTTATGAATTAATTTTGAATTTGGTAAGTATTATATAAAATTTGGATAATATTAATATATATATATATATTCTTATATCTAATCACATATTTTAGCAATCCTTACTAATCATGAATCCTCGATTAAAAACACAAATACTCCTTCTTAAAGTACATTTTCTCTAGAAAATTATAATGTTGGGAACATTATTAAAATCTCATCACTTCATGCAAATATATCTTAATGGGATGGAACACAAATAGTGAAAGAAATAATATATACGCACCCACTATTAATAATAACATATCAAAAAAATTATACGAGATTACAGAATAATCTTATCTATCCTTGTAATTTTTACCAGAGAGTTTCAAAATATTCACACACATCAAATATGTATAGTTGATTTTAGGATTTATTTTATAGATGAAATAATTACCTTTTGAGGACAACTAACACGTTTAAAGAGGCCCCCTTTTTTACGTGCGAGGGGGGCCAGCATGGCGGTATGGGGGGCGGGGCCCATATGGTGTCAGTGGTACGGTCATACGGTGTGCACATTTTGTTGCTTTGTGTATTTTGAGACAAGTTTAATACGTGCAAGGCCGCATGCCAAAGACTTCCTTTGATAGTGATTTATTCATTTATATATTTCAGTTAAATATATACGTCATTCAATAGTATTTTTTATTTTTTTTTGATAAAAATCATTCAATAATATAATATCTAGCATAAATGCATAACATATATTTATACCTAATTTACCTAAATGTTTGACAAAATTAATGATGCAAGAATAATTTGTCTAGAATTATTGTTGCCATTCTATTTTTGGCCTTATACCTATTTTTGTTTTTATTAATGAATTGAGAAGCTTATCATCAAAGACTAATACATTGACAAATTCTCATAACCAAATTTCACAAGAAATCTTATAGTTATCTGATATGTATATTGATTTGAGTTTCAGATAAACATTTTGAATATAACTTTAGAAGTTATTAAGTCAAGTTTTGTGGTCTACTTTATTTGGGAACTCAAGAACCTAAGTACAAAGAAAATATTAGGATTGTTGGATTACTTAATTGGATTCCCAACTTCCCAATGGAAATTTGAGTAGTCTACTCAATCAAAAAGTAGATGTTGAAAGATAATAGATAACTTTGTTTGCATATGCGTTTGGCTTGAGATATTTAACATTGATGTTATTTGCTAGATATTATATGGGTGATATCCTTTGATCTAAGCTTCCTTTTATTATTATTATTATTTTTTTTTTTTTGTTTCTCCTAATATACAATCAAGATGTCATGCTAGAGGAGTAGTTGGTTCTGACCAACGCGTAAACCTCTGGATCTATTCAATTTGTCCAATAACTTAAACTTTTGAGGGGACATTTCAAATATTTCATAATATATTCATGTCAGATACATTAATTATTTATGCATAGAATGTGAAGATATAGTTGGAAAAAAAAATCACTAAGATTATAATGATTTATACATATTTCATTCTTATATAGTGTAGAACACTTGTATTACATATGAACTGATAAGCGTACGAGGTCCAAAAGCAATCCAGTAAGGTTGAGTCCACAACCTTTGAGATAGGATCTAGGAATGATCATGTATACTTATAGGTGAATGTAATGACCTGCAAGCAAAGATTGTTAGGCTAGTAGAGATAGTCTTCTATGATTACTTTTCGATGGTTAAATCAGTTTATACTGTGAGATAAGATAATAAAGCATTAATAAAGATGAAAGCTGAAGCTAGCAAATAGTAAAAGTTACCTCACTAAGGACGGAATGCTTATTTATAGTGACTAAGATATACTATTTTTATGAATCCATGTGATATTATCTTAGAACTCCTCAACATACCTTATCCATTGTTTTAGAAGTGGATCATACTTCAAGATCGAGATTTCATGGGATGTAGATCTTTGTAACAATGAGGTCAGTAAATTCATTTTTGAGGATACTTTGGGTATTTCAGACCTATTTCGCGCTTACATATATCAATATACACTACACACACCATGTGTGTTTTTGTGTGTGCGCTTTTTTAATCTTCTTTTTCAATCTTGAAGTATCTTGAATGCAGGCAGTTGTTGGGCCTGCTCGGATACAACCTCGCTCACGCCCCATGGAGTGCGCTGTCACACCTTGGTTTTATCATCATAATGCCCAGACGCAAAGTTAGTCACTAAAGCTACACATACAAAGGCAAAACCCCCATTTTTTTATATCATTCCCATCTTATATTATAATAATACATTTCTAATTAAAATGGTGCTTTCAAGGTAATCTTCCTTGCAATTTTTTTTTACATATTTTATGCTGCATTTCAGACAGATTAGCTGCAATTAAGCAGACAAATAGAACAGGCCCTCAATTAGTGTCCAAAACAAATCAACTTGTGACAAATAATTATATATGGTCGACTCTTAATTATTATTATTAATTATTATTAAACCTTAAAATCATAAACCCACATGGGGACTTCCATCAAATGTTTTGGTTCAATAATGGGGTTTAAGATTATGGTGCCTTATTATGGGTCAGGTCGTACAGATATGGTGTCACTAGGTGTGATTAAAATTGAAGATATTCTGTAATGAACTATATTATTCTATTGTCATTATTATTATTTTTACATGCGTTTGGTATTCAAACGTGGATCTAAACATATGCGTAACTTTGATGATTTCTTTATTTTTACTTGTTTTTAGGTTCATGTATCACTAATTACGAACAATTTTTTTTTTTTTTAAGAACCAGTATGTTTAAAATTATCTTAAGAGTTCTAATGTTCGCGGATAATCATAAAATAATCAAAATATTTATCATAAAGTTCGATCAATGTTCAATGTTCAATTTAGATTCATGAATAAAATGAGTCAACTTGACCCAACATGAGTCTGATAGAAATAGATCATTTTGTCTATTAATTTGAAAAATGTTTGAAGTCTCAAATCATATCAGGCCATCCACACTGGTTTTGAAGTCCTATAAATACTTATGGACCAAATATTATTGAAAAACAAAAATCTTTAGTTATCCAGTATCCTCTCCTATTATCTCGAATAACTTAAATAACAGACTTGAATATTGGAGGGTCTTGGCTGATTGGTAACCATCCAACGATTTCTAGTAATTTTCTATAAGACGATTTGAGTCAACTATATAACCACCTTAAATTTTGACACAAAAATCAATTTGATTCATATCATATTCGAAATTCGAATCAAACTTAAAGACTCAATAAATGGTCCACTTAGCCTTGAAAAGTAATGATGAAATTGCAATCCAATTTCAATGAAGGAGAGCGATGGATAAATAGATATAAATTCTTGAAAAAGAAGAGTGCACCAAAAGTAGAGAAATTGGTTGATTCCCCAAGGAGAGAATTCATTCACCCCTTTCCCATTCTTTTCTTAAACTCTATTATTGCTTCCATCCACCCAACCACATCAACTACAACTTTCATTTAGCCACCACCCAAATCTCAAAAAGCACAAAAAGTAAAGTAAAAACCAAAAAAAGGGATAAAATAAAAGTTGTAAGTGGGACACAAAATATAGAGTATTGGATTACTATGGCAAACTCTAGAAAAAAAGGAAAGAAAAGTGTAAAAAAATTTGTATGGGTGGAGCCCTATATTTTAATTTTCTATTTCAAATCTTATAATTTTTTTCATTATATAGATGCATGCAAATTGTATTGTATTCATAATCAAGTATTTTTATAAGAAAACATTTAATTTATTTGGCAATATATATCAACTGAAATATAAATGAAACACGTTTTAGAACAAATGATCTGAACTGTGAATGAGATTGTATATCGTGTTATCATGGTATTTGTGCTTCCCTTCATTAGGGGCAAAAGAAAGAAAAACCTTGACTTGGTGGGATTTTTCCTTTTTCATCTTTTTTCCACCTCTCCATATTAAATCCAACTTAAAGTTACATGTAGTTATTCTACATGTGACCTGCAAACTTTTGTCACCCCCACAAGGAGAGATTCTCCCTTCCAAGATGTGTTATGAGTAAAGATTGAGTCTGACATATTCAAAGTTTCATTTTATATTTTGGGAGATGCCAATTTAAGAAATTTAAAAAAAAAAAAAGGAAATTGACAATGGAGATTTTATTTTTAGCCCATAATATATAAATAAAATATTGATAGTTAATTAGGGAAGCTAATATAAATTAGCTAGCCAACTCATGTGAACCAACTTTTGTGATGATTGAATTCTAGAAATTGAATTAAGGAATTGGAAAAGAATTTTATTAAAATGCTTTTAATGGTTGGAGTCAAGCTTGACTTGAGTTTTATATCAATTAATTAGGTTTAGTTTTTTTTGTCAAAATTTAACTGAATTTTGGATAAGATAATTCAACCAATGTATATTATTCAAAAATGTCAGATCACCTATCCAAATCGTTTTAGTTAACTGTCAAGGAAGTAGGGCAACTCATGTTTTAATCCACAACTGGATTACTTGTTTGGACATCAAATCTATATATAAATATAATATATTTAAAACTTCGATTTCTATAAAACTTCGTTCTTTATAAAATTTGGGTACATCAAAATCTCATTACTCGTTTAATGTAACAATTGTTAATATTTTGATATAAAACCAAACAAAATATGAAACAATCACAATGAAAACAAATTATAACATTATTATTTTCTTGAGGAATTAAGAAAATTTTCAGACACAACTTTTGAAAATTCATACCTTCACTTGAGTACACACAAGGTAAAGCAAAGAGGAAAACGAGAGAGCTGTACTTTACTCATCTTTTTCTCTTTAATATGGACAACTTAGTGCCATGTTTGCCGAGGGTCAGATCTATCATTACATCGTGTTCTGGAAAATATGCCTACTTTTAAAACAACTTCACGCATAGACAGCATAATATTTGATATGTTTTGGAGTTGTCCCGCTGAAATAATTCAAGATCCAAACACGGCGTTATCGAGAGAGGAAAATCAGAAATGAAAGGTAGTGCCTGCATTGATGAAGTTTGTGGGCCCAGTGGCTCCACCACGATGTACTGTGCTGCGTAGTACTGTAGAACTACTCCAATTTTCATTGAACTTTACGTAACTACTGCCTGCGCTGCCTGGGTCTCTGAGAAGTGAGAACACACCAAGTTTCATGTGAGGCTGACCAAGTCAAACTTTTCTTGCTTTCTTTTTAAAAATAAAAATAAAAAAATACATTATTTGTTGCTAACTTTCGTTGTAATAATTTGTTTTGATTGCACTTTTACTATTTGATCAAGGAATAATTGCTAAGACCAATGAGTTAAAGTGTTAAACATTCATCATATTTAATCTTGGTTTATCCAAGAAACAAAAAAAAGAAAAAGAGTTAAATGTTCCTATGATTACCTATGATTCTAGGCCTTGTTTGACATACCTGTTGGGCTAGATTAGGGTTATAACGTCGAGGAACTTTATATTTTGGATGCCGAAGAATAAAATGACTGCATAAATACTTAATTTTAACTTCGAATTTACACAATTGAGGATATTAGATGAGGCATGAATAGTTGTTTTCGGGTAAGATAATCTCACCTCCAAGTATATTTCTTACTTGGTGTGAAATCATAAAAATATCTCTTTGATTTTGAGTAAAATATGAAAATACCCCCATGCATTAAATAGGGATTTGATCGTTGTTGGGCTAACAATTGACCATTGTTTATTACATATAGACCTGGCAAAAAATTGCCCATACCCGT
>JACFYI010002071.1:115004-133912 GCA_014898755.1 Handroanthus guayacan
TTACCCACGGGTACCCATTTGCCATGTCTAATTACATACCAAACCAGGTCTGGATATTACAAAATTTAGCAATATCAATTTTCGACAGGATAAGATAATCAAATCTCACCTAATCTATTTTGAGTCTCAGTGTCAATCGTTGATTTAATTACTCTACCAAGCACAGGCTTAATGTAGCATGCTTGGTGGCCTTTTTCTTGGTTGGTTTTCAACTCTTGTTCATTAGTGTTTATTAAAACGAATTTTATTATTTTAGCATTGGCTTTCTTTAGTTCTAGTGCCGTTTCGTGACAATTATCATTGAATAATTGAAGAAAATGAGGCGACATTCATTTGAAGGAATGCTTTAAGTCATTTGATTTATCTGAATTCAACCGAATTACATAATAAATAGAACATGAATAAATTAATCAATCTTCTTAGAGTATGAAGTAATTATGTGACAAATACAAATTTACTAATTTGTCATATGTTTTTTAATCAAAATTAAAGTAAAATATCTACGTTGAATGCCTATATTATTTGTAAAGCACCATCCCCTCTTTGTATAGTTGAGTTTCTTAACATACCATGATTTTAGCGTGTTTATATAATATTCTTAAAATTTCTATTATATTATTCATCTTCTAATAGTTGCAACTTCTTTTTAAGTATTGTTGAATAGGTAAAAGAAATTAAATATTGTTGAATTGGTTAAAAAGGCAAAATAATAAAATTTCCATTGCCGGGAATCGAACCCGGGTCTCCTGGGTGAAAGCCAGATATCCTAACCGCTGGACGACAATGGATTGTGTGAAGGATGCTATTATTGAACCTATTCAACGACTTCCCTGTATTCACTTGGTTATACATCCATATATGTTAATTACGTTCTGATTATTATATACATATTCATAAAATGTCTACAAGATTCTAGTAGATGATTATTACACTTTTGTATAGCTATTGCCGTTGCGAATAGTGCACTTGCCATAAATCAATCTTGTCTGAATCATGAACTATTATGAATTTAGATCATATTTGGTAGCATTAATAGTTTATTTTCTAGTAATTCATATTCTCATCAAATTATTCACAGCCCACTCAAAATTAATTTGAGCACAAGGGTGGCAATTTTTCAATCGGACAATAAGGCATTTGGGTTATGGCTTAACCGATTGGGTCAAAATCAGGTCAACTCGAATTATAACCTATAAATCTTGAATGTGCTCGGTTTGTCCCACTCAAAATTTCTTACGGGATAACCCATCAAATCATAGTGACCCGATTCAACTGACTACATTTGCCAATAAAAGTTACTAGCCTGATCACATTTAAACTTTGCTCAGAAAAAAACAAAAAGAAGATGAGATTACATTTAAATTTTGTTTTGTGGTAGAGTGAACGAAATTGAGTTTCTCAATCTAAGACTTGGCTTAGTCCACTATGGCTATGGGCTTAATCCCTAAAGTCATTCTTAAATTAAAGGCGGGCAATGAGGTCCACCATGCCCCTGGGCTTGGTGTTGAGAGCCCATCTCTACAAAAGCAAGACAATGAGCCTAAAAAAAGCGAGAATGTGATTCGGTCTACTATTATGGGCTTGAATACCCTAAACGGCTAAACCGTAGGACTGTCACGGAGGCGGATTTTAATGCGATTTCGATTTGAATTTTAGTATTTTAAATGTCCTTAATTTTTTTTGAGAGATTAAATGTCCTTAATTCGAAATAGGTGGATTGTATTATTGTATATGAATTAATTAATCTTTTTGTTAAAGGTTTGAATCTGACGTTAATAATACTTTTCCATTAAAATAAGAATCTTATAGGAGTAATATTTATAAAGACTTTCAAATAAAATGTAGTATATGTGATATTATAACTAATAACATAGAAATTTATATTTTCAAAGGTAATTTATTTAACAAAATGATAGTACATTATTTAATATAATTCTAATTTATTATTTGAGGAAAATTTTTTTAATTGAATTTCAGATTTTTATTGGATTCAAATCTCGCATTAGTAGTCTCGGGTTGGATTCGGTTTTAGAAATCAATAATTGAACCTAGATCCAGAATATCCTATTCGATTAAGATCCGATTCATTGATGGTCCTAGACTAGCATCTATACTATATATAAAGCAAGAGGACCAAAAGTAATTATTTTTTACCTGTCATGCTAAATGTACAAAACTAACCCCATTACAAAAAAGAATGACAAAATAGTTGTAAAAAATAAACACAGTATATTTTTCTTTCATTTTTATTTTTTATTTCATTCTTTTGTTCAATTACACTTTTCTTCTTTCCAACTTTAGTATCTTTAAATTTATCTTTTGACTATATTATTCTACATAATTATAAAATCAAAGTATTAATATTTAATAATTAAGAAATATTTTTCATTGTAAAAAATAAATAAGTATTTCTAATTTTATAAATAAAAAAATTTAGTCACACGTATTGAGTGTGCCACAGCCACAGTTGCTAGTATGAATAAAATATTTCTTATGAAACCATATCTTCAGCTGAATACAACCATACGTAGGCCCAATATCATTACTTGGGCTCAGACTGCATATCCATGTCCACTTTAAGTTATAAGCTAACAGTTTTTCAACAAGTGATACTTTAGACTTTAGAGTAAGATGACATGCGGGAAATAATTTATACATAATAAGTTATAATGCACAGTAAATGGATGTATATTTAATACTTATAAATATTCATTATAATTTAATATAAAGAGTTGACTGGCGAATTATGACTTTTTAGTAGGTTGTCAAATGATTTTAAAGAAAGTTAACTAGTGAATTATGGCTTTTTAGTAGGTTGTGAAGTAATTTTAAAGTAAGTTAATACTGAAGAATATTCTAGAAGATTACATGAAACGGATCAGAAGTGTCTATTACTTTATATAATACTAGCTATTGTGTCACACTCGATATTCCGAAATTTTTTAAATATTTTTGCTTGAATTTAATGTATAGAATAGTATGATTGAAAAATAAATTTGAAGAGAATAAAGTTGGAAAGGAAAAAAATAAGGGACAAAAATAAATATTAAAAAAGGTAAGGGGAAAAACTATTTTACATTATCCTTAAAAATTATCTTGTAATCATCTTTTAAAGTGGGGTTAGTTTTGTCAATTCATAATACCAAATTACTACTTAGGAGTCTCATGTTTTATATATAGTATAGATTTACCAAACAATGATATTGCCCTTTTAAAATTATTATTGTTTCTTATAAAATCCAGGGAGATGAAATGTTGTTCGAAATGTTTATCACAGAGAGAGAGAGAGAGATGAAAAATTCAAGGTAAGTTTCCAAATTGCCAAAAAAAAAAAAAGATCTAATAATTGGAGAAAAGCGATTGCAATATTTAGTTAATGTATGAGTATATCACTATAATAACAATCAAAGAAAAATGAAAAATCATCAACATATACAACAATAAAAATCAGTGATTATGTACAAAACAACAAAGAATGAAAAATCCTTAACACAAGCATTTATAACTTTGAAAGATAAGTACAACGACAATACTAAAAAAATCCTTAACAACCTACTAATATAAAAAATTCTTCGAACTGTTAGAATCTCACATTCAAAAAAGTTTAGGGATTGCAACCTCGGTATTGAATAATTTTCATCTCATAAACTACATTTTAGGATTGAGTTATATAAGGTTCATTTTCAACATAGTATTAAAGCCAGACTCATTCATAATATTGGACTATCTAATTTTGTTAGGCTATTCGTTTCATGTTGTTTCACATTCCAGATGTGCATTTTCAACACAAACACCATACAGTAAAAGCTAAAAAATATAGGTCAACACACAGGTGAAAATTGAACTCATGACTTCTAGAGTCATGAGATAAGAGCATGGGATCTCCACTGTGGAAGTACGACTATGCCTCTGGCGCTCAGCATAAATGATCTAATAATAATTCAACTGTTATAAATATAAGATTTGTGTAGATGTCCATTCTATGATATCATACCATCTTTAATAGATTTATATACGATTCTTACTAGATTTATGGAATTGAGATTTACAAATTAATACGTACCATTATTTTATAAATCTTTCCTATGCAAGAGTCTTATAGATAGTGCTGCCGGAGAAGTATTGTAATCATCTCTAAAAATAAAAATCACTCCTTATCATTTTTCTTCTTCCCTTTGCCAATTTTCCATTCTTTTATAACATCAACCAAATTATTATTTTTCCCCATACAATTAAATAAATAACCAAAACTATGTGTGATGTGGAATTAGGAATTGATTGGAGGTCTAAGGTGAGAAAGTGACATGGCAACAAATGATTGGCTCTATTGAAAGGAGTTGTGCCAGTTTTTCTCTTTTAGGATTTCAGCTGATGCCATGGCAGGCCTGATTGGCTGAGGTGGAGGATAAGTTGAAAATGCCTAACAAACCGGTCTGGTCTCAGATCTGGGGAAGAAAGGAGAGAGCTTTTCGCCCCAAATCCTAAAACCCCCAAATCGAAAAAACGCTCTTTAACGCTATCCATATTTGTCTCTAAAATGGACACCGCCATAGCTTCTGTTAGTCAATCTCCCTTTGGCCTAAAAACGAGACCCATTTGCAGTAATTTAACTTCTGGTTCAGTTTCAGCTCTTGGGTTTTCTTTACCTGGTAGTAAATGTCCAATTCTTGCCCGACGTGGCCGAGTTTTGATTGCAAAGGCTTCGGTTTCTGTTGAGCAGAAAACTGAAACAAAGACTGCAGTGATCCGAATCGGGACTAGGGGAAGGTGAAGTTCTTTCTTTGTTCATTGTGGTATTCTGAGTTCTGCTTAAAATTTCTGTCGGATGTGTAGTTTATGAATGCTTATTCAATAGTCATAGAGTGCATCTTGAGCTTGAGTTTTGACAATGATTGATTGTTTGAAAGATTACGGCGCTTGAATTGATGATGAGTTAGTTATAATCATAACGGAAAGAGCATCTTGACGTTGAATTGTGTTAGGTTGGCCTTATCTAACATTACTGTGCTTATATAGTTTGCCTTATCTGGAGAAAATAATCATGTCGATAACTTAGTTGCATACGTCCTTTTTGATAATATTTGTATCGAAGTTTGACACAGGATGTTAATGTTATAATGTATCTCGAAATGTTTTTGTGTTCTTTACTGAAGGATTTATCCTAGTATTCCTTGTGTAGGACAGCCCACTGGCCCTCGCCCAAGCTTCCGAAACCCGGAATAAGCTAATAGAGTCGCATCCGGAGTTAGCTGAGGAGGGGGCGATACAAATTGTCATAATTAAAACCACCGGCGACAAAATTTTGAGTCAACCACTAGCAGATATAGGTGGGAAGGGCTTGTTCACTAAAGAAATAGATGAGGCGCTCATCAATAGTGAAATTGATATTGCTGTCCACTCAATGAAAGATGTTCCAACATATCTTCCGGAAAAGATCATTTTACCTTGCAATCTTCCAAGGGAGGATGTCCGGGATGCTTTTATTTGCTTAACTGCAGCTTCTCTGGCTGAGCTTCCTGCAGGGAGTACTGTGGGCACTGCTTCACTGAGAAGGAAATCACAACTTCTCAACAGATATCCATCACTAAAGGTTACTGTCTCTTTGCACGTATGGCTAAGATCTGATTATTTGATTTGTTCATAGCCTTTTGACGCCTAACCTTGAGAAATGCCATATTCTCTTGCATTGCATCAGATGTTGCAAGCCAATTTTTTTGTCTATCTAGGATTTTAGGGGCTTAGAAGATCGTTCCTAAAACTCTAGGTTGACATGAAACTCTATCCAGCTTCAGTCCCTACAGCGTTTTCATTCGTGCAAGTGTGCAAGAGATTCAATTAATCTTCACTAGACTTCCAAGAGATTAAATTAATCTCCACTAGGTCACTCTTTCGTAGGATTAAATGGTCAAGGTATTTTGTGTCAATGGCAAGAAAGAATGAATGGGCACTCATAAGATAAGTTTAAATGCAGAATCCCGCTTTTCTAATTTCTCTTTTGATAACAATAGAGTAGTGTTTAGAGTTAAGAACACTTGGAGAATGGTATTGCTGCTCCAGTGTGCTCATTTTACTATCTCTAAATTAGTAACCCTTTTTTCAGTTTATATCCACTCAGACCATGACATTTTGTTTGATTAAGCCATTTAGCGTCATGGAGGTTCACATTCTTATGAGAAACATCATAGTGAAAAGGACTCAAGTTCAAAACAAATTTTTCTGCTCCATTAAGTGCTCTAGGATGCTGTGGCACTGAGTGATACAAATTATTACCTATTATTCTCTAGCTTTTGCAAATCAATATCCCATGTTTAGCCTTAGGGTAATATTTACTGCTCTTTTCTTGGGTATTATTCATTTAGGATTCTTGTAGTTCTCTTAATTTCCAAATCATATCCATGTACATTTTATTATTTCTGCTTGCGAAATATGTCGAGGGCATAAGATGTTACTTCTGAGGAATAGAGTAGACAGCATCAAAACCCATGTCTGATCAAATTCTTACATTTCACGTAGCTATTATTAGTTGCCAATTAAGTTTCTTTCAATCTTGCGGATTCACTTCAGATGTTCTTTTAGTGCTGCAATAAATGTTACATGTCGGTATACTGAATACGAGCTGGTTCCTTTTCCTGGCATGATTAATTTGTTCTTTTTTGGTTGTAAGTGATTATTCTCACGGTGTCAGCAGGGCCATTGTCTTTTCTGTCGCTTTCTTGTATTCTAATGTACAATTATCTCACCAGGTGCTGGAGAATTTCCGAGGCAATGTACAGACAAGGTTAAGAAAGTTGAATGAGGGGGTTGTCCAAGCAACATTACTGGCATTAGCAGGGCTAAAACGTCTGAACATGACCGAAAATGTAACTTCAGTGCTCTCCATTGATGATATGCTTCCTGCTGTAGCTCAAGGGGCCATCGGGATTGCTTGTAGAAGTGATGATGACAAAATGGTATGTCATTTGGACTCCACCAAAATCATGCACCTGAAAAATGTTATTTTTTGGTTAGGACCAAGCATAGAGTTATCATCCACACTTGCAGCTGCAATTGTTATCATCATCATTTATATCTTTCCTTATCTTCTTGTCTGATTGAAAGTGCCTCTCTAGGCTAGCTACTTGGCATCCCTAAATCACGAGGATACAAGATTAGCTGTTGCATGTGAGAGGGCTTTCCTAGAGAAACTCGAGGGATCTTGCCGCACTCCAATAGCTGGATATGCCAGTCGAGACGCAAATGGAGACTGTATTTTTAAAGCTTTAGTAGCATCTCCAGACGGAACCCAAGGTATGAGAGTGAGGATGACAAAAAACGAAGAAATCTGGAAAATTCTTGCCATTGTCACCTTGTTGCCACTAGATTGCTATGTTTTTAACTTACGTATCTGAATATTCTTTACAGTACTTGAAACCTCCCGAGAAGGTCCATATATTTATGACGATATGATAAAGATGGGGGTAGATGCTGGCGAAGAACTTCTCTCGCGAGCCGGTCCAGGATTCTTTAACCGATAATTTTCAAAACACATCTGAGGTTCGTAGTTGGGCCATTCATTCATGTTGTAACAGTAGTGATAAGAAGTTTTGGTGTTTGTACACTAGCTAGCCTCTTATTCTTTTTATGGTGTATCATTCCACTGACTTTTCAAGTGAGTAAATTAACAGCATTTTTCCTCGGCTCTGCCTGTGCTTCGAGTTTATTTCTATGTATAAGATACAAGAATATGCTCTGCCTACTTGTGCTGGAATTATGCATTGATGTTAAGTTGTTTGCCTCATGCTGCAACGGATTGTTCTACTTCAAGCTTTGGTTGAACTGAGAGCAGACCCCAGACGCCACTAGATGGGCATAAGGCAATCACTTTGCAAAGAGGGGTGTTGTAAGACATGGATATAACTTTGCGATGTGAAATTCGTGTAAATAATTATTTGAAGTTTCAAATTTTTACAGTGGAATTTGACACTTTGATCTCCTTCAAAATTAAATTGAATATATGATTTGAACTTTCAAGTTACTAACGATCATCCACTCCATTCACCTGCAGGGCATGATTTGAATTTCCTACTAAAATCATTCATCTATATGAATGTTTTATTTAATCTTAACATCCAATTTGAAGAAATTCAAAGATATAAATATAAAATTGATGAATTATATTACACATGACAAGAAGTTTTCCACATCTACAAAGTATACAGACTTCCTCTACCTCAATGAATTCACTTCTCCTCCAAAAAGGCCTCAAAGAATTGATTCACACTCCTTGTAAGACTTTATCTTTACCTAATTGTTTGGATCCGAGGAGCTTGGTTGTTCCAGATAGAGCTGCAAACCAAGAGGTTCACTGGTCATGGATTTGATTGGGACTATGAGTGGTGGTTGCTCCCATTGCTTTGCATCTGTTGGAATCCACATCTCTGCATCTTTGCTGGTGCTAACCTCAGGCAGTGACCGGAAGTATGCCGTTATTTCCCACCTGCAATCTGTGTCGACAGACGAACAAGCTAAATGGGCTCAATCAATATTCAATGGTACATCCAAATTAATATGGCAAAATTCATCAAAAGCTTGAAGAATATCATTTATCACAGTCCGCATCTGAAAAATAATGTTTAATGTTTAGATCTGTCCTTCCCAATAAAATATACACCAATTCTTGAGCTGTGTGTAACTACTTCACAGTTAAGAACATGAAGTTGTGCAACAACAGTTATTGTGGATATCAATTTTGCCGTCAACTTTTAAATCCAAACCAAATCCTATGACAGAGCATAAGCTCATTGTTTACCTGCTAGGACGTTATTAGATTGGATTCTGAGTGTGATGCTCAACTCCTATCAAAACATTCAGAAGTTATATATTTTGGGATAATTACCGCATTATCCCTTGAGGTTGGCTTCATTACAAAAACATCCCATGTAGTTTCAAAAATTTCCACCCGATAATGTTAGTTCATCTGATGAAATACTTAATAGATTTTGTATAACATTACAATTACAACCCTTGAAAACTTAAGTATGTTAAGTTAACAAGGGGTCCACTTAGTAAAGTTTTAGCTCAATATATTGGATTTCTAGAGGGTCTAACACTCTAATTGTAATGTTACGATGTTCTCTTAGCTTTTCCATTGATAGAGGGTGTTAATGTGATTTTCCAAACCAAAAGAAGCGTCCCATAATTAGGTCAAACATCATCTTGTGTTCAGTTGATTATCCCTATCTTCAATACTTACTGAATTCTGTCAGCTTCAATCCTACACCAAGAACCAAGATCACTATAGAAAGGCTATTAAGCTTCCCTTAATAGAAACATCCTGCTTATAACTTCACTACCTCCGCTACTTCACTATATATCACTCAGGCTGCCCTCTCAAGTTTCTCGCCTCAATGCAGCATCTGAACTACTAATAAGCTCTTTTCAGCATGCAGCAATCTGGCATATACTCATGACGTTCACACAACGCAATCGAATAAACGGTACAAATCTGAACACTTACTGTGCGGGAGAACCTTTGTTAGAGGTTCTGATACAGGCAGTTTAATCAAGAAGGACCTAAGGGAGAACTCCAAGTCTGCTTGTTCCACTTTCGAATTATATGACTGATTCACATTAAGCTTGAAGATAAATCTCTCAATAGGCACATCCCCATCACCAAAAAAAATCACAGCAACTCTATCAACCAAACCCTGATCGAAAAAAATGAAAAAAGCATAACTTATATGACTGATTCACTTTAAGCTTGAAGGCAAATCTGTCAATAGGCACATCCCCATCACCAAAGAATACTACAGCAACTCTATACACCATCATAATCGAAAAAATCGAAAACCAAAAAAAAAAAAAAAAATCCTTAAAAGGGAAGCTACAAGAACATTCACCATGACGAAAATTAGCACGTTATGCAGCACATAAGAAAAAGAACCTTGTTAATGAAAGGTTGGAGCCCATTAACAGCAGAATGAATATATTCATTTAGCTGAGGGTGTCTGGCTTTGTGAACCACCACATTCATGTATCGCCGCCTCTCAAAAGCACCTACATGTTTCATTTTTTCCATTTTCACATACCCAACATAAAAGTTTTACTCATTTTAGTCTTTAGATAAAAGAAGAGAAAAATTAAAGGCAGAGAATCTTTATCTATAGAATATAGAAGCTTAGCTTTACCATTTGGATAAACTCCTTTGAGGAAAACTACTGAAGTTATGGCAACCTCCAGGAACTCCACGAGAATCCGAGCGATTTCGCCTGCAAATTTTATGAATTAAAAATATATATTGATACCCGAAAAAAAAAAAGGGTGCAGCTAGATGGAATTTAATAGGAATAATTAAATTAAAAAAAAAAAAGCGAACTGAACTTCCATGGTAAGTAAGAATTAAACGAGCAGCAAACCTTGCGGAGTGCGACTGTCTTTGCGATCCATGTTTAAACAACTGCCATTTCTTGTCCCAATTTGGTGCTCGAAGAAAGGGAGCCGAATGCCGCCATATTTGATTCATAGAAATCGCTACATCTCTAAGCGCGCTTTCTAACATTTCTAAAGCGAATTGGAGAAGATTTGGCTCACCACGGCTTGAATACCCAAGGCCCAAAGCGTGGAACTGTCCAGGAGGCCAATTTTAATCCGTTTTCAATCCTAATTTTAGAATTTTTAAATATTGATGATTCAAACCGAATTAGATATACTCCCAATGTAATAATATTTTTCATAATAAGAATCTTATATATGTAATATCTATAAAGACTTTTAAATAAAATGTGGTATATCTAACATTATGATTAATATGTAAAAGTTCATAAATTTTGAGGTAATTATTTAAGAAAATATGTATAATTGTAATTTATTAATCGAGTTAGTATTCTCACCGGGTTTTAAATTTTTATCGAATTTAAATTTGGTATTGACAGATCCATATCCTATAGGGCGGGTTGACATCCGTTATAAAATTAATTGAACTTAGATCCAACTAGACCTATTTTATCCAACTCCAACTTACTATCAGCCCCGAACAAAGATATGAATGAAATAAATTATCGGGAGACCATATCTTCAGCCTAATACAACCATACACCAGCCCAACATGATTACTTGGCCTTGAACACCATATCAAATTTACACTTGAAGCATAAGTTCCATATTTTCATTAATATATTCATCCAAAAATTTAATAATAATAAAATTACATATTATTATAAATATGTAACTTATGCTTTAAGTATATTCTTATTATTTAAGCAGTGGCGACTCCAGAACCTTAATTTAGTGGAGTCCCCTTCGAAATACTATTAAATAATAAAAATTATTTAAAAAATTATCTTTGTCAAAAAATTATGATGAATTAATATATCAAAACATATAATATGTTAAAATAATTGAAAATATTCAAAAATTAGCGTATGAGACATATATTATGTTAAAATAACCGAAAACACTCGCACATTCAATAATTTAAAAAATTATGAAAAGATTAAAAAAAAAATTAACTAAAATATTATTAAATTGATAAAAATGTAAAATTTTAACTCACTAAAATAACTTGAATTTGACAAATTGACTGAAATCTGATAAGCACTAGTTGTGGGTAGAATGATATGATTTGATATATATAAATGATGATAAAAAAGAATAAAAATACCCGAATTGAAGCTCTCAAACTTCAAATTCTAGTGCCAATTGACCCTTCATATTTTAAACTTTTTATATTCTATAATTCTAAATTTATATTTAGTGATTTGCTGCCAATTTGATAGTGGGTTCTACAAATATATATTTTATAGTCTAATATTTCAAAAAATATATATATATATTATAGTAAAAAAAAAATTCAGTGGGGTCCTAGGACCCCACTAATTCCACTGTGCCGTCGCCATTGTATTTAACGAATATACATGATACTTTAGAATAGACCACGGCTTGGCAATTTGGCATATGCTATGCATTTGGACAAAATTATCAAAGTATGGTTCTTGTATAATATAAAATGCACACTTTTTATATGTTTATTTAATAATTATAGTATAATTATATATTTAATATACTTACGTATATATAATCGAATATAAATAATCAATTAGTGGATTATAACATTTGGTAGGTTGTGGATGATTTTAGAGTGCACTAACACTAATATATAGATAACCTAATATAAAGAAATATTAGTAGGTTATTGACTTTTTATTGGGGTGTGAGTGGCAAATATGATTTGTCAATATAAGTATTTTAGGCAGTACACATGAAAATACATTATCAAAATAATTACATTAAGATATCACACTTTATATATTATCTAGCATTCAGTGCACATACTCAATGTATGTGCATAAAATAATTAATATATAATCTATATATTAAAGTACACTATCAACTTGTTTTGTGCGTATTTAGTAATTAAAATATATGATTAATATGTTTAATATAATAATATATGTAATTCAATATGAATGAAAAAAAGCTAGTGAATTGTAGGTGATTGATGAAGCAAGCTAAAGATTAAATGTACTTTAATAAATATACATGAAAACATACTAAATAGGAAATCATACATTATTAAAAGGTACAAATAATGATATTCTTTTTACTTTTGAAAGCTACTGCACAATGATATTAACCTATTGAATTTTTTATTTTTCTTATACAAACCAATGAGATGAAAAAATTTAAGATTAGGTCCTAATAATGGAGTTCTTGAAAAACACTTTGATTCTCTATTTCAATTCATATTTTATTTTATTTTATGTATGAATTCATGTTAAGTTTATGATATCCACAAGTTACAACCTTACGTATTTATAAGGAAAAATTTAATATACTCAACATGTACGTATGACGTGAAAGACGAGATAAAATACTATTTTGAAATAGGAGTTATTAAACAGCTTGAGAAAATAATCCAATAATAATTCAACCAAGTTATTTTTTTTCTATTTCTATACAATTTTCTATACCATATATAAAGTGTGGAGGTCAAAGCAATAATTTTGGTAATATATTTTCACATGCCATGCCTAAAATATACTCAATATTATTTTACTTCAATAACCACTCACAAGTCACAACACAATAAATATTCATTATGTGTATATCTGTATTAGATATGTTGATTATATTTTATTATTAAATATACATAAATTACGTTTGTATTATATTTAAACATATATAAAATTTATATTAATTATTTTATGTATGCGAACTGGGTGTCAATGATTTTATTTTAGTAAACATAAAGAACCAAAACTGTGTATGATTTGGAATCAGGAACTGGTAGGAGGTGTATGGTGAGGTATGACGTGGCAACAACTGGTTGGCTTGAAATGAAAAGAGTGGGGTCAGTTGTCCTCCTTAGGATCTAAGATGATGACGTGGCAATCTTATTTTGCTGAGGTGGAGGATAACAATGCCTACCAGTTCTAAGATCTCGGGAAGAAAGGAAAAAGTCTTTGAGCCCAAATCCTAAAACCCCTCAAATCAGAAGCACGCTCTTCAACGTTATCCATATTATTCTCTGAAATGGAAACGGCCATAGCTTCTGTTAGTCAAGCTCCTTTTGGCCTAAAAACAAGAAAACTTTGCGGTAATTTTGCTGCCGGTTCGGTTTCAGCTCTTGGGTGTTCTTTACCTGGCAGCAAATGTCCATTTTTTGCCCGACGTGGCCGAGTTTTGATTACGAAGGCTTCGGTTGCTGTTGAGCAGAAGAATGAAACAAAGACGGCATTGATCAGAATCGGGACTAGGGGAAGGTGAAGTTCTTTCTTTGTTCATTTTGGAATTCTGGGTTCTGCTTGAAATTTCTGCCAGATTTGTCGTTAACCAATGCTTATTTAACAGTCACTGAATGCACTTAGAGCTTGGGTTTTGACTAATGATTGAATGTTTGAAAAATCACGGCGCTTGAATTGATGATGCGTTAGTTATAATCATAACGGAAAGTGCATCTTTAGGTTAAATTGTGTTAGGTTGGCCCGTTGGAAAAAACTCTAAAAGAAATGTGGGTGGGGTGGGTGTAGAAGGAAGAAAGAAAATCCCCGGAGTGATTTGAAATTCCTTTAGCTGCAGATAGAAGATAGAACTCTTTCGTTAATTTCGTGCCTTTTTGTGCTCTGTTTTAGACAGAAGACATTTCATGGAGTGGGGCAATTGATTGTAAATTAGCTAGCATTACAGTGCTTGGCTAGTTTTCTTTCTCTCGAGAAAATTATCATGTCGATCAATTAGTTGCAGCATGCCCTTTTTGATGATATCTGTATCTAGGTTTGACATAGGATATTAGTGTATCTCGAAGTTTGATAATGTTTGTGTTCTTTACTGAAGGATTTATCCTATTATTCCCTGTGTAGGACAGCCCATTGGCGCTCGCCCAAGCTTATGAAACCCGGGATAAGCTGATGGAGTCACATCCCGATTTGGCTGAGGAGGGGGCGATACAAATTGTCATCATCAAAACTACCGGTGACAAAATTTTGAGCCAACCACTGGCTGATATAGGCGGGAAGGGCCTATTCACTAAAGAAATAGACGAGGCACTCATTAATAGTGAAATTGACATTGCTGTACACTCCATGAAAGATGTTCCAACATATCTTCCTGAAAAGACCGTTTTACCTTGCAATCTTCCACGAGAGGATGTCCGGGATGCTTTTATTTGCTTGACTGCAGCTTCCCTGGCAGAGCTTCCTGCAGGGAGCACTGTTGGCACTGCTTCACTGAGAAGGAAGTCACAACTTCTCAACAGACATCCATCACTAAAGGTTAGTGCGTTGTTGTATTAACTCATTTTGCCATCATTCGTTAGAGAACTTTTTTGTTTTATGGGTTAAAAGATATAGACTTTTGAGATGACTTTATTTTAGTATTTCAATTATTTTTAGGCTATTTCCTTCTGCATTTTATTTGTTTTTATTTGGATCCTGTCTGCATGTACCTTTTATGTCTTTATGGCTCTGATCTCAAACCTAAAATGTGACCTGGCTTTTCTCTTATCAGATATTGAAAATCCCAAACTTGTAAGTTTACATTTGCAAGTATATTCAAAGATTTGCTTGCTTGATTTGATTTGATCATAACCTTTTTATGCTCAACTTTCCTGATAAATGCCATAATCTCTTGCCTGCCTCACATCAAATATTGCAAGCCAATTTTTTGGTTCTCTTCACATGTTCTTGGTCAATTATTTATTTATTTATATTTATTTTTTTAAATCTGGGATTTTTGGGGGCTGAGAAGGTTGTCTGAAGCTCTATGTTAACATGAAAATTTATACAGCTTCGGGCCCTAGCATTTTATTTTTTCATTCATGCAAGATATTCAATTAATCTGCGTTCACTGTTTCATCTGATCTATTGTTGAAGGTATTTTATGTCAATAGCAAGAAGGCATAAATGGGATGCTTAATATTAGTCAATTGCAGAATCCGCTTTTCTATTTCTCTTTTGATTGCAATAGAGTGGTAGTGAGAGGTAATCACTCTTGGAGATCAGTATTCGTACTCCAATATATTCATTTTTCCTAGCTCTAAATTGATAATCCCATTCTCAGTTTGTCTGTAATGTTTCGGACAATCACATTTTGCTTGAGTATAGCATTTAATGGCATGAAGTTTCTCATCATTAAGAATCTGAGCTGCTAGTTCACACTTTCAATCCTGTGGATTCACTTTAGATGTTCTCTTAAAGCTGCAATAAATGTTACATGTCGGTGAGCCGAATTTGAGATGGCTCCTCTTTCTGACACATTTAATTTGTTCAGTTTGTTCCTTTTCCAGGGACAAGTGATAGTCACAGCGTGTCAGCAGGCCATCTGTGATTTGCTTCTCTTGCTTGTATTCTAATGTACAATTATCTCAACAGGTGCTGGAGAATTTTCGTGGAAACGTACAGACAAGGTTAAGAAAATTGAATGAGGGGGTGGTCCAAGCAACGTTACTAGCATTAGCAGGGCTCAAGCGGCTAAACATGACTGAAAACGTAACTTCAGTGCTCTCCATTGATGATGTGCTTCCTGCTGTTGCTCAGGGGGCCATCGGGATTGCATGTAGAAGTGACGACGAGAAAATGGTACGTGGTTTTGGTTCCACCAGAATCATGCAATTAAAAAATGTTTCTTTTTATTTGGTCAGGACCAAGAATAGAGTTGTTATCCACATTTTTATCTACAATGTTATCGATATTTTTACTGTTTATGTACGTTCTTGTCTTATTGAAGTGTGTCTCTCTAGGCTAACTACTTGGCATCCTTAAATCATGAGGATACAAGACTAGCTGTTGCTTGTGAGAGGGCCTTCCTAGAGAAACTTGAGGGATCTTGTCGCACTCCAATAGCTGGATATGCCCGCCGAGACACAAATGGGAACTGTATTTTCAAAGCTTTAGTAGCATCTCCAGATGGGACTCAAGGTATGAGATTAATGACTGAGTATGACAAAGAACAACGAAAATTTCAAAATTCTTGCCATTGTTGGCTGTTGCCACTAGATTGCTGCATTTTTAACTTATCTAACTTAGTAATGAATTTGAAATTCTAATTTGTTTTTTTACAGTACTTGAAACTTCTCGGGAATGTCCATATGCTTATGACGATATGATAAAGATGGGTGTAGATGCTGGCGAAGAACTTCTGTTACAAGCTGGTCCAGGTTTCTTTAACCGATAATTGTCAATTCATTAGTGAGGTTAGTAGTTGGGCCATTCATTCATGTTGTAACAGTAGTGTTAATAAGTTTTGGTGTTTGTACACTAGCTAGCATCATATTCTTTTTATGGTGAATCATCCCACTGACTTTTCAAGTGAGTAAATTAACGGCATTTTTCCTCGTCTCTCCCTGTGCTTTGAGTTTATCTTTATGTAAAAGAAACAAGAATTTGCTCTGCCTACTAGTGCTGCAATTTTGCATTGATGTTTAGTTGTTTGCCATATTCGTGCTTCATTGGATTGTTCTGCTTCTGGTCGAACTTCAGTCTTTTGGTTGAACTGGAAACATGTCCCAAATACCAGAAGAATTGCATATGGCAATCACTTGCAAAGAGGGGAATTGCATATGGCAATCACTTGCAAAGAGGGGAGTTGTAAGACATGGATACAAGTATGCAAGCAAAATTTGTGTAATTTCTATTTGATCTTTGTATTATTCTCTTCAAGAATAATTGTTGGAAATTTAAAATTTTGAAAATAGAATTTGACATTTTGATCTCCTTCAAAATTAGTTTGTGTTTCTCCTGTCTAGATGTAGATTATATTGTCGTCTCTTTGATTTCTTGAGATCACGTCCATTCTGTCTATTATCATTTAATGAAGCAACACAATTGGATTGATTTTTCCATTTGATGATATTTAGATTTTTAATCACAAGATGTAATTTAAATTACTTGCAGGACATGATTTAAATTTCCTTATACACCTCAACTTTACACATGACGGTACTTGATTTGTCAATAAATTTGAATATTTCATTAAATCTTAAAATCCAATTTGAAGAAATTCCAAAATATAATTACAAGATTGATGAATTATATTACAGATGACAAGAGATTCTCCACATCTACAATGCATAGAGACTTTATGTTACACATTTCTCCTCCAAAAAGGCCTCAAAAGAATTGATTCACACTCCTTGTAGTGTAGTCTTTATCTTAAGACAATCTGATTTTTCTTGAGACTTCGTCTTAACTAACCCTTTGGCTCAAGGGAGTGGGAGTTGGTTGTTCCAGATAGAGCTGCAAGCCAATAGGTTCACCGGTCATGGACTTGATTGGGACTAGACTATGACTGGCGGTTGCTCCCACTGCTTTGCATCTGTAGGAATCCACATCTCTGCATCTTTGCTGGTATTAACCTCAGCCTCAGGCAGACACCGGAAGTACGCTGTTATTGCCCACCAGCAATCTGTCGATAAACAAGCAACTAAATGGACTCCTTTGATATTTACTCATGCATTCAAGCTAAGTGATTAATTGCAATTTTCTTAAGAACACAGGGATGCAATTAACAAGGTTTTTTTTTTTTTTCGCAGGGTAATTTTCGCAATTAGGCATATTACAAGGATTGTAAAAGTGCAGCCACATGAAATTTAATAGGAATAATAAATTCAAAAAAAGAAAAAATGGAACTGAAAATTTCATGGTAAGTAAGAATTAAACGAGCAGCAAACCTTGTGGAGTGCGATTATCTTTGCGATCCATTTTTAGACAACTCCCATTTCTTGTCCCAGTCTGGTGCTGAAAATTAAAAACACAGAGAAGAATGCAACTATGCTTTGGTTATAGTAATCGCTACACTTTCAAGCGCGCTTTCTCCCATTTCTAAAAGCGTATTGGAGAAGATTAGGCCCACTTGCTGATTGAGCGGCGGACATTTCATATAAACAGAGTAAAGGTTAAATTAAATTATTATGTAATTTACACACTTAATATGTGACTAGCAACTCGTTGTGTTTACTTACTTAAATTTTCTATCTATAAAATTAAAAATACTTATTTATTTTTAATGATAATATTTTTTTGAATTTATTATGTAAAATAAATTATCAAAATATAAATTTTGAGAAAATAATTGTGAATTGCAGAAAAATGGAAAAGAATATAAAAGAAAAGGAAAATTTAAAGAAAACTATTTTATCATTATTTTCTACAACTAATTGATAATTATTTTTTATTATAGAGTTATTTTTGTCCATGTAATTATTATTATTTGTTTCGCCACTTTCTTACGTAACTGAACATAAGACTGATGAAAAATTTTGCAATTTCCTGATTAACGTATGCTAAGGGGAAAATTTTGAAAAAGAGTTGAATAAATTTGCGTCATAAATATATTTTACGTGATGGAAAGATAGTGCGTACCCTTCTATAAATATTGTAAGGAATTGTTCGAATCATTTACCACAAAGGAATGTATAGTTTTTTTTTTTTTTTGGG
>JACFYI010002071.1:154165-169627 GCA_014898755.1 Handroanthus guayacan
CAACATTGGCCACAACTTGTCTTTCTGATCATTCATGCAAGTGTTAATAATCTGCTTGATCGGCTCGTAACAAAACTGAACAAAACCACGTTTACATGTAGGAGATCCAGTATGCTTGCTAGTCCACTTCTTAGTAGCAGGATCAAAGAAATTCTCTCCCCATAGCCTCTCCATCATCTTGGCCTCATCCACACCAAACTTGGAGGCATACATCTTGGCGAAGTTTGTCAAGGTAAAGGCCCAGCCGTGCAGACCAGCAGAGAAAGCAACAGTACCTTTTTCAGGGTAAACCTGGACATCGCCAAGGAGGGGATCTTCGTATGTGGCCATAATAACATTTGCGTTCTCAACAACCTTCTGAAATGTCTGGTAAGCCTCCTCTCCATCAACCTGGAGCTCAAGGAAACACCTGTCCATCTTGTTAACAGTCAAGACAGGGCGGATTCTTTCTCCAAGGGCCTGGCGCAGCACTGTTTCTGTTTGGACACACACACCTTCAACACAATCAACCACAACAAGTGCACCATCGGTGATACGAAGAGCAGCTGTCACTTCGGAAGAGAAATCAACATGCCCAGGAGAATCAATAAGATTGATGAGATACTCATTGCCATGTCGCTCTCCCTTGTAGTTTTTCAAAGCATCATCGCTCATCTGATAATACAAAGAGATACCAGTTGACTTAATAGTGATACCACGTTCTGCTTCATCAGCACGGGTATCTGTCATTCTGACATCACCAGCAGCTTCTTGCGCGATAATACCAGCAGCAGCAACAAGTGAATCTGTAAGAGTGGATTTTCCTGCCAGAGCAAAGATTTACATTTAATACAGACATAGAAGAAGAGACTATCCCAGAATCTATTTTAGAAAAGGATCTACAATCTCATAAAAATTTAATTTAAACATCATAATCAGGTTGCAATTTCTAACCATGATCAACATGGGCAATAACAGACATATTCCGAATGTTATGCTTGCGGTCCATAATCATACGGAGCTCATCTGCTGTGAACTTCACCTGAACAAATCAAGTAAATATTTTTGTTAAATATCCATATCGCACAAGGAATAGCTGTGTTATAACTTTGAACTGTATTATGCACTTACCATCTTGACAAGCTCCTAAATTTCACAGCTAAACAGAATTATAGGAGGCCTTCCTCCAGACCTGCCATTCAACAAAAGAAAGCATGAGAATCAATTGAGGAAGAATAGAACTAGATCTCACTGACATCCATGCATTAACATTCATTTTGGAGTTCTTACAGAAAAGGGATGTATGTAGAATATATATATATCTCTCTCTCTCTCCCCAATCTTTACTGTAAATAAGAGTTTCTATTTCCAAATTTCTCAACAAACAAAGAAAGATGCACAACAACTACTTTACGCATGGAAGTTATGCAATGATAACAAACTTAAAATTTCTTTAGAATTCATCAAGTAAAAGGGAGTACTAATATTACTTTGATAAATGAAAACAAGCACTTCAAAATCTTATTCAAGTTGCAAAATTAAAACTTGGAAGAAAAATAGCACATAAATCGCAGATTTAACTCATCATCGCATCAAATGAAAAATGATCAAATTTTGATCAGAATCGAAACATTAAACACTCATCCTCCATCTCCCCCCACAAAAGAAATCTTATGATCACATCTAGAAATCATTCACGTGCATACATCATCACATAACAAAAATCGCAAGAATCCAATAAGAAAAAAAAAAAAAAGAAGAAGAAGAAGAAGCCTGATCGCTCTCAAACTTTCCACACCAACTCATCTAAGCAAACAAAAATCAACAACATAACAAAGAAGCAAGGATTTGATTTAATTCAAAGGATGAAATTAAGAACTGCTAACTTCAAACAGATCAAAGAACAAGCAGATGACTTACAGATGATAGGGAGGCAGGAAAGAAGGAAAAACAAGCTCCGAGGTACCGTGACTAAAAACGGAAACTCCACTGAAGTGGCAGGTATTAAAGCAATACGCGCGTAATGCCGACTTCAAACTTTAAATATGATACATCTCGAGGGTATAAGTGTAATTCAAATCGGCGGCTCAACAGCAGATATTTTGGTTGCTTGGAAAGTTCTCGTCTCTCTCCGGACATATTCGGAATGTTTGATATATGGGCTTGGGCTTGTAGCCCAATAAATCACTATATTAATAATAATTAGGTAAATTTAGTTTCTTCTGATTTTTGTTTTCAAATTATTGTTGAATCTTGTTACATTTAATTTTTAAGAATAAGCTAAAACAATGGGGCATATTGGCCAAAGTTGTGTATTCATTTAAAATATTGACATAATGAGTCTTAAATTTAAAATATTTCAAAAATATTATTGCTTGACAACGTTAGTTATGTGTGAATAGTTGCTCTGGAAAGTTGCTGTCTTTGTTAATAGAATTAACGAGATAAATTGGCCTTGTGAATAGTATATCCATTCTTATTAAGGAAAGATTTATCCATCTTTGTGCGGTATCTTTTTTATAGTTAGTACTCAATATGGTCACAATAGTTGCAAAAATTCGTAATCAAAAGACTGAAGGTCTTTATAGATGATTTAAAATAACCGTTGATCCCTATACTAAAAGTGAGAAAAACCAAATTCAAGGGATTCATTTTGTTTGTCCTTATTTGTGTTTAGTATTATCTCAGATCATGTATTGTATGGTTGCAATTGAAAAGAATAAGTACTAAAATGTTCTAACGATTCAAACACAAATCCAATTGTTCGTCTACATATAATTATTATTTGTCGACATTCTTAAATTAGAAAAAGCTAAAAGCTTAAGAACTTGGGAATACACAACCATAGACAACATTTTTACTCAAGAACCATAAATTACAATTGTAAGCACAAAAAGTAAAGAATATGTTAATGTAATAGTGAATGTAAACTAATGTAGAAAATGTAGAAAAAAGTTGTGACATAAAATGAACTTGCACTCCAAGTTTATGGGGACTGGATCCCCTATTCCAAATAGTGTTTCATCTCCTATTTCATGCCCTTAAATACATGCCACGTGTACTGTATTTATTACTAAATATTTTTATAAGGAAATATTTAATACACGTGGCATGTATTTAAGGGCGTGGAATAGGAGATGAAATACGATTTGGAATAGGAGATCTCGTCCCAAGTTTATGTACTTGCCCTCCAAGTTTACAATAGTCAAATAGTTAGATATAATATTTTTAAGCACAAGCAGTGGGGGGAATTTTTTTTTAACAAAATCACACACACAATAACACAACAAAATTCTTCCACATAGTATTAATCATCACAATGGAGTCTACGAGATATTTCAAAGATATAATCAATTACATCACAAATGCAAAGTCAACAGTTACAAATCAACACATACAAAAATGTGAAGCCTCAATATGCTCCTGTGAGAAGCTAAGCAATGAGTTTGCTTCTTATTTCTTACATCAAACTATCTTACCTTCTTGAGGAGATTGGCTGTTCTAAATTCAGCATCATCCTTAACAAAACTCCACCAATAATAAGTTAAAGGGATAGCAGAAGCCTGCCAAAGAGCGTGTGCGTCTATAAATCCTTTATAAGGAGGGAAATCAAATGTGCATAAGAACATTGCAAAGCAGCTTCCGACAACCACAGCCCACAACTTCAAACGAGAAGGATGTCGAGTGACACCAGCCCAGATTGCCCATGTGAAAAGTTGCATGATAGTCATTATAGCGCATACTTTCGTGTTCCATTCTGTCAAGATTTCAAGAATTAAGTCAAGTATTCATCTTGTAGGTGATAATAGCTGAAAATAAAGAAGTAGTGACGATACCATAATCAAGCTTATAGTTGTTGAGGTACAAAATGTGGGTGGTTGTAAATGCAATCAGTGGAGCAGCAACCATGACTTTACTAGCATCGTTCTTTAAATCGAGGCTTCTTAGGATTGCCAAAATAAGTGAAAATCCGAGTACGGCGACCATAGAAGAATAATCTAGATTTCTTGTCAAGTAGGTGTCTCTGCAAGGATTGTAGTGGTAGAATAGGTAATATAAGATGAGATTAATGTGGACCATAAAAAAGGCTGATAGAAGAAAATAGACTTTACGATTTGAACATGCTCTTTTTACGGGTCACATATACTGAACTTTGTTGTATCACAGTTTGTAATGTAAATTATACTCTTTTTTAGACTTTGTTGTATTGAACATGCCTGGTGGAATACTTTATGTGAGTGAAGAATACAAGGGAAATGTTAAATGACGAAAACTTCTAAAATTGTCTGTGAATAGATGAAAATAACCTTTTAAACTTTGTCACATTCACTGCACATGATAGAATTACAATACAATATTCCACCGAAAACATCCAAATATAGCAAAGTGAAAAGTTCGTTCAGATGGCAAAGTATATCAAACAAGTAAGGGATAACATATAAACACATGCATATTTAGATTGACATTTTTTTTCCGATAAAAATGTAATAGTGAAATGAAAATCTGACCGACTATGAAAAACTGCACTCCAAAACCACGAGTTCATGGACAAGAGCCCATAGATCTTCCACATGCTCGAATAATCATAGAAAGGCTTCTTGTCACGTTTCAAAGGCAAGCTAAAGTGAAGAAGGTAGGAGTATGAACGCCAACAATGGAAATGCATCGCGAGATTTAGAGCCGAAAAGGCTGCAGAGACAGGCTCCTGAATAAATCCCCAAACGCATTGATAAGTAATCTCTTTTTCACCTCAAGAATATTCGACAAATTCGGCAAAAACTGGAAACGTAGCAAACCTGGAGGCCAAGAACGCGTCGAAAAGGCCATTTTTCGTTATATTTAACAGGCTTGAGGCCGAGTTCTGCTCTTTCTTTTTCTCTGTTAAGCATAAAATGGTAATGACAATCACTCTGGCACTCCCATTGTTTCCACTTCAAGTAGAAAATTTGTTTTGTATACCAAGGGCCATTAAGAGAAGAATCATTTGCAGAAAAGTTGCAATTTGAAAAGCACGTTTTTACAACACAACCTGTTTTTCCACATTGTCCTACACAAGCTCTAAAATAGAGAGTAAATCAAAGTTTAAGCTAAGTTGGTTTTGCATTCCTGCAGGTGAGTTTTCAAAACAATAAAAATGTGTTTGGCCAAGCTTATTGAAAACATAATATTTTTGGAACGCCTACACTTTATAAGGTACTTTAAAGCTTATAAGATGTTAGATCTTACTTTAAAAATAAACTGTTGAAGTGTTTGAATAAAATAACACATTAGAGCTAATAAGATAATAGTAATAACAATTTTGTAATTAAGGTGGTTAAAACTGAAGGGTTTACTGAGATTTTAAAAATAAGTTAGGATTTTTTATTTTTATTTTTGGGAAAATTCTTATAGATCCCATTATTTTATTTTGGGAGCTTATAAACTTCTTTTTTTTTTTTTTTTTTTTTCTGAAAAAAGACAAAGAAAATTAGCAAGCATGTATGTTAACATCTTATAAGTTCTTTCAATATAGTGTAAAATATTTTAAAGAGCTTATAATCTCAGTCAAACACCATCTGAGTCTTTGTATCTTTCTATGTTTTAATGTCATGTTCGAAAATGAAAAGCATGCAACTAAATATTTGTGAGGAAATAAAGGGTTAATGACGCAAAAAACTTCAATTTCAATTTTCAACAATATTTTCTACTCAAAGAATCTTTAGGTACAGTTTCTCAATCAAGCAGTGAAATTATTTTAGCACAACCAAATAAAATTTCACCAACTTATTCCATATATAACACAAAAATTGACGTAACATACTTAAGGCCATAGTCCTTGCCCGAAACAAAAGGGAAGGGTGGAAAAAGCAAAAGAATACCTGTATATTGGGTCAGAATCTGCAGCAGAGGCATCACATACTTTAAAAAGGCAAGAAAACACCACTAAGCAAACTATCCAGCAATGATTTGTCATCTGATCAGAAAATTGCAACAATTAGAGTAGCTTAATTACCACAATTTAAGAGAATAATGTACACACACACACACACACATAAATGAAGATGCACTGTATTTATACATCATATACACAATGTATTCCGCAAATTAACAATGAGTTTAAATGTTCTTATCATGCAAATTGCAACGAAATTAATTTTGTAACTAAAGCAATAAATTAGCTACTAAATAGTTACGAGAGTGTCTGTCTCATATTCAACTATGATCAATTTCAAAGAAGATACTGTCATAAGTAATCATTAGTTATAAAATTGACCGCAACTAACAATTTTATCATCTTAAAAATTTTCATTTGCCACGAAGTATTTGTGGCTATAATTTATATCCCTAACTACGAAACTTATATTGTAGCAATTTTGTATACATTTCTGTATTGAAATCTCCTATCATATTCTATCCATGATGCATCAGGTTGCATACCTTCAAATTAACTGTAGCAAAATTAGATTACGACACTTTAAATCTAATGAGGTTACTATACAAAAACGTCACACTTAAACACTGTAATGTGTATATTTGAGAATAGTTATTAATTTAAAAAAAAAAAAGGATGAACAAGAGAAGAAGAAAGAACATTACCACTTTGCTAATGATATTCCAAAGTTGTCTGAAAAATTAGGGAACTGAGATCCTCAACTGTAGGAAGAATATAAGAAGAAAATGAGATATAAATGGAAACCTTTACTTTGTCAGCCTAAGAAGCCCTAGGTTTATGGATGCAGTGGACACCTTGCCCACAAAAAACTCATTTGGGCTACTTCTAAAAGACATTTTTTAGTTTTTGGTTATTTAAAAATTACGAATTATTTATTTATCTTTTTCTTCGTTAGAAATATCATTTATTTTTATTTTTGGTTCTGTACGTGTCGAAAATTAATTTAATTTGACATAATGTATTTATTATAATTCCAAAATAATTAAGATCAATAGACATATATTTTGAAAAATGTCTGTCAAAGGGAAAATATTATAAAATTGAATAATTTTTACGTCTTATACATGCACGCCTATATTTACTCCACAAATACAACTGAATCATTCAAATACATTTTTACTTTTATGCAAAAATCAATAACTACTTTTGGAAGACTGGTAATTTGCACGCAGTCCCTGCGTATAATTTAAAAATAGTAGAGAGTGGCGTTTTGTGACATAATATAATTTTTTTATCACTTTTTTATATTGTAACTTCATTTTTTTTTACTAATGCTATATATTTTTGTGGTGGACATAAATTAACATTCAATTAAATGTATGTAATTTCTAAAGGAAAAAGTATATTTTGTTGTAGTATACATAAATTAACATCCATAATTTTCTACTATTTAAATTTTTAAAATTTATTTGAAATTAGTAGTGGAAAAGTAGTAGTGTTAAAAATAGTAGTGGGTGCCTGGGTGTTGGTAGTTGAATGATAAAATTGAAATTATAAAATTTGGTATAAAAACTACTTTTTGAGGTTTCTCTTTCATAGATATAACAATTTTTTTTTAAATATTAAAAATGATAGAAATTAAAAACAAAAATGGGGGAAAAAAAAAGGTGAGCTCTGTTTGGAGGACCCTCTTCCTGACTTTCATGCAATAAAGTTGGCACATGGCACTCTGATGTTTAATCCTTTCCAAGAATCAAGGATTTGATTATCCAGTAATTAATTTTCTTTTTTTGGGATATATGAGAGTGATATAATTAAATAGTATTCTTATCTTTCACTTTCACAACTTGTAATTAATTTCTTAAGCCTTCTTTCCATTCTTTTCTCACCCTATTTTACCTGGGAAACTTCGTAATGTAATAATATTGTGGCGTGGATCGATGTTATTAATATTAAATTTTCATTGGCATGAACAAAGGATTAAGTTAAAGATAATTATCTCAACATCCCATGAGTCCGATTTAATCATAAAAATACTTTTAATAATTTGAAAAATTACAATAACATTATCTTGTACAATTAGATTATGAAAAAATATTTAATGGAGCTAGTTTTTATAAAATTATAATTAGACCACTTGAAAATATGATTAAAACATTATCAATAGACCTCCGATTAATTTACCACAATCAACTAACAAAGAATATTATTGTAACATTCAAATTTATATGAAATCATGTTTTTATAATTAAGCTAGACCTTAAAAGTGTAACGTCGAAGTAATTACCTGAAGATAAAAAAAAAAGGTCTTAACACAAATTAAGATATATCTATCAATTTCAAGACATGAATGCCTTGATTTCTGCTTAGTCGTTTCTTTTCTTTTCTTCCTTCCTCTTTCTAAGAGAAATGATTATTTTTAATTAATATGTCAATATTAACACTTCCACACATTCACAACAAAAGACATTAATTCGAACAAGAAAAATCCTCCAAATTACTTTACGATAGAAAAAATAAACTCACAAGTCATCAGCAAGATCCAACTTATAACCTTTTTATAATTAAGGGATCATTTCCACCTTGACTCCGTCAACCTATTCGGTCAATTAATGTCGGCAAAATTTGATCAAAATTAGGTTCCAATCGTTGGATTCACATGATCGACAATTTACTGTTAGATTGGCCGGCAAGACATTTTCCACGTTTGTATCGCCACTTTTTTAAGGGGACATGGAAAGTGGGAATGGTGGGCGAATGGATTGACTCTTTCCACCAAAATCTAATCATTCCTTCCCCATAGCTATGGTAAGTATGACCTATCCCAACAATCCCTTCCACTTGGACATATGTAACATGATCCAAGTAAATATCACGTTTTTTAAGTTCCATCATAACGTTGTTGGGCTCAGTAAGCACAGGTTTGTGATCATAATAAGAATGATATGGGTTTAGATAAACATGATTTATGTCACATCCTGATTCTAAGTTTGGAGCTGATTCAAGTTCCAGGAAGTACTCAAGATCGGGAACGATCCCCGAAAAGAAAAGAGAAAAAAGAGAAGAAAAATCTTTGCCAAAATAAAGTACAATGCCAGCAACTCGATCTTCTTCGAGGCATCAAATCATCGGGTGGTTTCATTTCAAAGTCAAATTTTGATTTTAATGTAACTTGTGATCTTTGTCCAAAAGATTAGGAGAGATGTATACTGCCGATTGGGAAACAAGTTTCAGGCTGTTGGATAAAATTTCTTATAAGAAATTATGAATCAGGCATTAGTCTTCTTGATGAGGGGAAAAATTTTCCTCACAAATAGTGATGTTCTTTCTTTTAATTTTTAGTTTATCCATATTATTTTTCTTTCTAGTAATCTTTTTTTTTTTCTTTCATAAAAAGATTCAAATAAAACTATGTATTTCTAATTTATTAATACTACTGTTAATTTATTGACGCAAAATTAAAATTTTTATGCGTATTGCATAAAATGAAAGTCATCATTAATCACAATTGGCATATCATTATTTAACGTTTATCAGCAATATTATTATTTTACATAACACATGTCAATTGATACAAAACTTAATTAACGAAGTCACATAACCATGGTTTGAAAAATTACAATAAAGCCTCTAGTGCAAGGAGTTTTATTATAATAATTTTCAGCAAGTGGGCGTTACTTGTTAGTTTCATAACCACAACTATAGCCGCCTCAAGTTCTCTACTAGTTAAACTAATGGCAAGGGTCACAGTTATTGTAATTTTTCATTTGCAGACACATAAAATATTTTTGTAGTTAGGACAAATTAAGCTGCAGTGGCGTTGAGATAATTATCCCCTATATTGATACTACTTTCAACTGCAACATTTTGTCTCATGGCTTTTTGGGTTTGAATAAGTCTTATCTGATAATTATAATTAATATCCATGCAATATATGCGTGTTTGAAAAGCACAAAATTATGCATTACAAAAAGTTTGAGTAATTATCACGGTTAAAAACTGATATTAATAGAAAAAAGTGGTGGTGGAAAGCCATTTACTATAGTTTTACCACGACAATGATCCGTTGTTTCCGTGAGGGTAGCGGAATATTCATCACGGCTTATAGCCATGGTGGATATTTTCACCTCAGTGTAGTCACAACAAATGATATTTTTACTGTGTTTTTTTTTTCTTTTTTGAATAATTGGCTACAACATTCACCACGGCTATTAATTTTGGATTACAGGCTACTACTTCCACTATGATTGTTAATCTTTTGGTAGCAAAAAATCAGTAATTTTGTAATGTATATGGATATAATACACTCGGAATACATCCTTGAATAGAATATGAAATAAAACATGGAATAAAATACATGATCCAGAGTGCCAAATTTGATATTAAACATACAACCATATATTGGAAAAATTGGTCGGCAAAGTTCCACCTATAATGAAAACCGGAAAAGATATGAGATCAGTGCCAATGAATCCTAAACGATCAACATATATCAAAAAAAGATTAGCATCTTAGAAGGAAATTATATATTTAAGTAAATTCTAAATAACCTACAGACTTCCCTCACAAAATTGCAAACAAAAGAAAAGAAACACACCGTGGAATAATTATGGCCTAATGACTATACACGCATACGGGGAGAAACCCGGCCCGTTGTATCTCCACATCTTATTTCAGTCGTCTGGGAATTATTGAAGTCTGAAACATTAAGCTTCATAATTTTTCCATAACTAATAGAATTATATTGATTAGCAAAGTCCACGACAGATCGAAGATCCTCCCAGTCGGAAGAATCCTTAAAAAGTCTATATGATCACCGCAGAGAGAGCTTGAAAACGACGAAGCAACAGATGGAGTTTGAGAAATTGCTGGTGAGCTGAAATGGCCTGAAAAGTAGTGTTGATTTGCAGGATTTTGGGTTTGAGCGATAACTGGTGCGCTGAAATTAATAATGTTGTAGCTGTTTTGGTCGGAAGAATCTATGCTGCATGTTTTCGAGTTGGAATCGACTGGAGAGATTGTCGTGCTTCTTTTGGTGGCTGGTTCTGATCTCCAGTCTGGTATGCATTTTCTGTAAGAGACGTTTCGTTTGAAATATTCGACATAGGGTCCATACTTCCTGGAAACATGACGTGAAGCGTATGTTATTTGATCCGAGTTTGTAATGAAAGAAATTAAGTAGAGATTGTGTGCTTGTTTTTATGCAGAAAGTTACACAAATATAAAATTCAAGACATGTTCAGCATAAGGATTTTGGTGAAGGTAATGTAAGAAAATGTAAGAAAATGTAAGAAATTAATAGCTGTGGTTAATTGGTTGCTGTGGAAATCTAAAGAAACACAAATTTGATGGAAGAATTTGAATAGGGGAAACTCGTTTTATTTTCCTCACAAGTAGATGAGGGAAACAAGAAAAAGCTATGGATTAAGCGCTTCCTGTGGCTCTAGCCCTTTTAGATTTCTTTGTTCCAATCTATAAATGCAATGCCACGCAAAAAATCAGGTTGAAACCTCTCTGCTGATACATATATCTTCTATTTCATTCGACATATACATATTAAATTTATTAAATACTTCCTTAATTATAAAACACTTATTGTGTATGCAATACATTTGTAATGTATCCATGTAGCGGAATAGGGGGTGTTTAGCATTGCTTTTGGCAGAAGCGTTTAGCTTCTAGCTACTAAAAAGTGATTTTAAGAGTATTTGATAAGGTAACTTCTACTTTTGCAAGAGTGATTTTAGGTTAAAATCAGCCATAATCTAAAAGCACCTCGTGAGGTGCTTTTAGATTCTAATTAACTTCTGTTTTTTGGTTAAAAAAATTATGTAGAAAAAATTTATTACTCTCTTTTTTATAATTTAAAATTTAAAAAAATAATTAAGTATATGAAAAATTACTTTTTTTACCAATACTACCAATAACTTTTTAGCCTTTAATTGCAAATACTGTCAACTTTTGCTACGCATTTTTACAATTAGTTTTTTAACTTCTCTATATAAATATCACTTTTTTTTTCAAAATAGAAGCAATTTCAAACACCATCTAAGAAGGTGTCTGCAAATAGCAACTAAGAAGCACTTCTGGACTTTTAGTTTTAATTAAATTGTTTAGTAATATTTGAAAATACTGTTTTTGCTTCTAATTCTATAAATTTAAGCAGAAAAAGCTACAAACTTTTTCACACAACTTTTGCAATTTTTTTGATACTTTTAATTTTTAATTTCTCACACTCGCAACTTTCACTAAAATTATTTCTACAGCACTTTTTCACAATTTTTCTCTTCTGCAAAAAATAAAAACTATTGTAAACACCTCCTTAATGCTTGATTGTTTACGGCAATTTGCACAAAACCACCCATAATCACTCCATCATTACCGGAAAAAAGAGAAGGTGATTAAAATAATTGCATTATTTAACTAATTAATGACTTACAGCTTCTTGGGCAATATCGCCTTTGGCGTCAACGGGTTTGGTGGTTTTGTCATGGGTGGCCGGAAGCCGAAACTCGTGCATCATCCAATCGGTCTTTGTGCCTTTTCCGGCGCTTCCCCGGTAGTACACCAGCGATTTCTTCAGCCCGATGGAGTCTCCCACTGAAGAAGAAGAAGTAGAATATATGGGTCTGTGACCAATACTAGTCGCCTTCCAGAAACCCGAACCCGTGACCCTGTTGGGTCCTACGCTGTTCCTGTATTTTCTTCCTCTTTTGCAGAAGAAGTACCACTCTTTGTCCCCCACATTACTCGATTCTGAAATACGTACCCTTTGCTAGTACAGATATTAAATTTTTATGCTAATTTAGATTAATTAGGAATATTATTACATTATAGTAATAATGAAAGTGGATATATGAATGCCACTGGCTTTGTCCAAAGTTTTCACCGGTAAGGATCCTTTTTTCCTAAATTAGTGTTTTATCTCTTATGTGTCGTCTTAAATACATGCTAAGTATATTAAATCTTTTCTTGTAAGAATATTGTTATGAATATTACACACTTGACATACATTCGTGTAATGAAATTAGAGATGAAATACGAATTAAAACAAAGGACATCCAGACTAAGTTTTCACTGTTGTGGACTATTTATTCCATTTCATGTTTCGTTTCCCATTCACATATTCAAGTTTTCATCGCTTTGGACTCTTTATTCCATTCCATGTTTCGTTTCCTATTCACAGATTCATACTAAGTGTATTACATCCGTAACCTCATGTTTTCTATAAGGAAATACGTCTTACACTTGGCATCCACAACATTGTGTTTTCATAAGAAAATACTTCTTACAATTAGCATATATATATATATATAACATGAAATAGAAAATAAAATACTATTGTAGAATAAAGGATCCTAACTGAGTTTTCACCTACCAAAATAAATGAATAATGTTTACCAACAAAAAGTCATACGAGTAAATCAATAAGAAAAAATGTGTCCTTATCTTTTTAGGTGAATAAAATTAGGTAAAAGAATTACTTGGACACATACTTGCACTTTCCTTCAATAATTCATGAAATGGTAATATTGGTATTTGGTTACTTCAATGATGTGATCCGGACTTCGATTTTGAATTTAACTCAGAAATTTCCTATACGAGTAGTAACATTGTAAAACGTGCGAATTCGATTTAATTAATTCTAACCCACATTTAATTTTCTCTTTATTTTCTAATAAATATTTGTAAATTTCTCTCTGTAACTTCTTATTCTTGAATTGAAAACCCAATTTTGCGTATACTATAGCTACGTGAAGGGGAAATTTTCCAAATTAATTCTTAGAACGAAATTCGGATCACATCATTACACTAATAGACTCATACCATGTTAGATCATAATCAATATTTTATTTTACACTACCTTTATATTTTTTTATCTAGGATTTATGACTTCTTTAAGTACATGCGCTAAGTGAGTGGCATTAACTTTTCCTACATTATTTTATGTGAATCTAATTTGAAAGTTAATATGAAAATATGACCATTAACATCTAGTTTGTAATCGATGATGTCCAAATTTTCCAACTGATCAAATTTAGCCAAATTGAGATAGATAACAACTATGTTGATCTACGAAACCTTTATGTAGTTAAACTTTTCATGTCATTTTTAGATTATAATTTGGACATCATTATCATTTTTATTCATTTTAGGATTAATTACATATACTCCTCAGAGATATGGTATTTATCAACTAACCCTCTCCTGGCTCCAAAACTTCCAACAATTCTTCTACCAATATACTAAATTATATAAAACTTCCCTCGCAATTAGGACTTTGACCAAAAGTTGACTATGCCATTCAAAAATGAAAATGAAAAAAAAAAAAAAAAGGTGAGCTCTGTTTGGAGGACCCTCTTCCTGACCTTCTTGCAATAAAGTTGGCACATGGCACTCTGATGTTTAATCCTTTCCAAGAATCAAGGATTTGATTTTCAGTCTTTAATTTTCTTTTTTTGGGATACATGAAACGTGATGTAATTAAATAGTATTCTTATGTTTCACTTTCACAACTTGTAATTAATTTCTTAAGCCTTCTTTGCATTCTTTTCTTACCCCATTTTACCTGGGAAACTTCGCTATGTAATAATATTGTGGCGTGGATCGATGTTATTAATATTAAATTTTCGTTGGTATGAACAAAGGATCAAGTTAAAGATAATTATCTCAACATCCCATAAGTCCGGTTTAATCATAAAAATACTTTTTATAATTGGAAAAATTACAATAACATTATCTTGTAAATTTAGATTATGAAAAAATATTTAATGGAGCTAGTTTTTATACAATTATAATTAGACCACTTGAAAATATGATTAAAACATTATCAATAGACCTCCTATTAATTTACCATAATCAACTAACAAAGAATATTATTGTAACATTCAAATTTATATGAAATGATGTTTTTATAATTAAGCCAGACCTTAAAAGTGTAACGTCGAAGTAATTACCTCAAGATAAAAAAAAAAAAAAAAAAAAAAAAAAAAAAACAGGTCTTAACACAAATTAAGATATATCTATCAATTTCAAGACACGAATGCCTTGATTTCTACTCAGTCATTTCTTTTCTTTTCTTCCTTCCTTTTTCTAAGAGAAATGATTATTTTTAATTAATATATCAATATTAACACTTTCACACATTCAAAACAAAAGACATTAATTCAAACAAGAAAAATCCTCCAAATTACTTTGCGACAGAAAAAATTAAATAAACTCACACGTCATCAGCAAGATCCAACTTATAACCTTTTTATAATTAAGGGATCATTTCCACCTTGACTCCGTCAACCTATTTGGTCAATTAATGTCGGCAAAATTTGATCAAAATTAGGTTCCAAACATTGGATTCACATGATCGACAACTTACTATTAGATTGGCCGGCAAGACATTATCCACGTTTGTATTGCCACTTGTTTAAGGGGGACATGGAAAGTGGGAATAGAGGGCGATTGGATTGACTCTTTCCACCAAAATCTAATCATTCCTTCCCCATAGCTATGGTAAGTATGACCTATCCCAACAATCCCTTCCACTTGGACATATGTAACATGATCCAAGTAAATATAACATTTTTTAAGTCTCCATCATAACGTTGTTGGGCTTA
>JACFYI010002071.1:209056-219342 GCA_014898755.1 Handroanthus guayacan
ATTATATTTATACAATACCACATTCGTGACCTAAAATCCTAAAATGATAAATAAAAAATATAATTATAATTTCTTAAATAAATTTGTAGCATTTCATCTTTTATATTCTTGTCAAACGCAATTAATTGAACTACCTAAAATTTAAAAAATATATATTATTATAACCCAATCTAATTTATATATTAGTTGACACATAACATTATACTGATTTATTGAAATTTCAATATAATTTATTTTAAATTTTAATACCTTCTTCAAGTGATTTGCATTTTGCTTGTTGGACACTATTAGGAAAATTTTCTACTATATTAATTTGATTAGGAAGGATTATAAGCATAATAAAACTTTTTAAAAATAGCTGATTATTTGAAAAATTGATTACAAATTCAAAATTTTATCCTGACAAATCTGGAAACTCAAAAATGTTGTAAATAAGAAGGGAAAAAAAAAAAGAATACGTTGAAATGAAAAAAATGGTACTTTATGCTTACAAATACACCATAAAATAAACTAAAGCAATTAAGTCCTTTACAATTAAAGAACATAGGGTAAGGAGCATAGGAGATAAAGTATGCAGTGCAGAAATCACTCTCCTTCGTGTTTTACAAAAATTTCATAACCTTTGTGTGCCAAACGTATTTAGAGTCTACTTTAAAGAATTTTATATTTGAATAGAAAAAAATAATTTTGTGGAAAATTTTATTTTGAATCCAGTATAATCGAACTCAAGTTAATTATTCGATGAGTGAATTTTATTTTTTATGATTTACATTGAAGACAAATGCGTGTGGACAATTATTATCTAATTAATAATAAATGCAATACGAGTAGCTATGTGACCAATTAATTTGGTCTAGTTGAATTGAACTATGTTAAGAATTTTCCAAAATTTGTTCCCTGGTCTGGATCATTATTTAATCGAAAGAATAATTCAAAAGAAATAAATTCACTTCAAGAAAACAAAATTGTTTAAAAAAAGAATGGAGCAAAGTATGAAAAGCTGGAGGACTTTGTACCATCCATTCCGGTGTGGTTGGATTCTGTTCAACAGCCCAAGGACTTGGAGCAAATGTAAATTTATAAAACAATAGGATCATTAGTTACAGTCAATTTTGTAATTGAAATTAGTTATGGGAGTATTAGCAGAAGCAAATACCGTAATAGCTATCCCTTGTATATGGAATTGACCATAGCTAATAGTTTTTATACTCTAAACATTTATATTTTTTCTGAAAATTTTGTGGCTATGAAATAAATATGGAATTAACTTTTTCTGAAAGATGCCTTTTTATTTTTATTTATTTTTCTTTTTCCTTTGTGGTACTAAAAACTAATTCAGATGTTGTACATTAAAATATAATTGGGTCACGGTACAAGCCCATTAACTTAGGCCTCACTGTGAACAGTGTTTCCAGTTGGTCTTGTCATGGCCCACTAGTCTTTCACTTGCTTTCTGTTGGAACACAAATTGTTCATTGCTCTCTTTTCTTGATTATGTTCTTTCTTTTCTTTTCTTTTCTTTTTTTTTTTTTTGGGCTTTTCTTGATTATGTGTTGATTCACGTTTAAATCAAATTCATAGTACTGCAATTAAGATCCCCCCAAGAGAGAAGCAACTAAAATATTCAATTCAATCAATACATCATTATATATATATATATATATCAATAATAAAAAAGTTAGATACAATGTCTAACAAATTTTGTTTTCTTTAAGAGAGCGGGAAATTTCCTTCTTCATGCCTCCAACAAAGTATTGTTCTTTATCTTTATTTTTTTTATGAGGGCGTTACTCTATTGGAGTATGCCACGTGTATTCTGTAAACACTCGGACCTTATTCTTTTGTTGAAGTTATTTAAAAATGATCCCCTTATTTTCAAAAAATAAAAAAGAAAGAAAGAAAGAAAAAAGAAAGATGAGAGGCCAAGAACTAACCCTATGGGCATTTGCCTCAAGGGATAGACTTTTTTTTTATGTGTAAAAAAAATATAATATTTAATAAAGAAAAACTCTTACCATCCAGCTATTATACAATAGAAGATATTCAAAAAAATTTATTGTAAGATAGAAAAACAGCTTACGTATCAATAGTATTCGAACTACGAACTTTCATTTTACCACTAGTACAAAGTTCCATCAGCAAATTTCTAAACACTGAAAGAGTGAAACATCCTATTCTTTTTCCTTGAACAGAGCTTCTCTTTTGTTGCATTATGCTCTTAGCCAATAATTAAATTTTTTTCCACCACGGCTAAGTTGTCGCTTCATAGAACTTTATAAAGATCGATCGGTTCTAAGGTCTACTGTAGATAAATCAATTCATTAGGGATATTGTAATTCCCTTTTTTTCCGTATTGGAATCCCTGTTTCAAAATGGTATTTCATCTTATGTTTTATGTTTTAAATACATGCAACGTGTATTAAATATTTTTTTATACAAATATTTAGTAATGAATACAATACACATAGCATATATTTAAAGGTATAGAATAGGAAATACAATGCCATTTTAGAACAGGAGATCAATTTGCTCTTTTCCCTATTCAAAAATCTATATTTTTATCTCTGAGCTTCCACAAACATATGGGTACATATAGTCCTGTGGGGACATCCAACTAAATTAGAAGGATATGTACATATATATATATATATTTATATATGTATAATATGATTCCTCAATGAAGATCATAGATGCAACTCTGGTGGGAAATGATAGTATTTCTCCATTGAGACAATCTATGTCTATACTATATATAAAGTTTTTCCAATGAACGTAATATAATTTTGGGTTGAATTGGGTTCAAATGACTCCTTAACTCAAGGATGTTTCAACTCAATTTATTTAATATATCTTCTAAGATACTTTTCAACTTATAAGATATCATATCTTATTATAGAAATAAGTTATTAAACCATTCAAATGAAAAAAGATATAAGAGCTTGTAAGACAGGAGTAATGATAATTTTTTAATTAAGATGATTAAAATTTAATAAGTATGATAACATTGAAAGTGTTTAGGAATTTTACTTTTCAAAAAGAGTTTATAATTAATTAGAACTTGATATTTTATTTTGAGAGGCTATGAGTTCCTCTTTAAAACATTTATCAAACAATTTTTGATATCGTACGTTTAAGATCTTAAACATCATATAAAATATGTTGAAAATGGAACTTGGATCTAACTCAACCCCAAAAGTCGCTTGTGAGGTGAGGATTACTCAAAACCATATAAAGATGCCACAACCGGTATATTTTTTCGATGTGGGATTCTAACACACTCTCCACACACCTAGCAATAAACATTTGGGGCGTGGGATAATATGAAATGGGTAAATAAACAACACATACCTAGGAATGAACATCCGGAGTATGGAATAATATGAAAATAGACAATTAATAGTCCAATATATATAAGGAATGGGTTTGGCTCTGACACCATGTTAAAAATGGAACTGGGACTTAACTCTACTCAAAAGTTTGCTTATGAGGTGATGATTGCCTAATACCATATAAAGAGACCATAACTCTTATATTTTTCCGATGTGGGATTCTCACAAAATATTTCAAAAGTATTATAAGCTCATCCAAATATTCTCTCTAAACCCAAGCACATCAATGTCAATACTGATTTACAAAAAGAAGTCGTTGAAAATCAAAAGGTCATTATAATTTTTGTGAAAATATTCCAATTTTGAGGGAGGATAGTGACATTACAGTTTGAAACCATGCATTAATTTTCATCAACTGTCATGATATATTCTGGATGTAAATAAAATAAAATTCCCATATAAGTGGAGCCATGCTATGACCAAGGATCCATGTGATCAACCCCTTTGAAATATTTACTTTCTGCAGTAATGGTTTGATATTTTAGGGTTAGGGGACCAATCTATGTCTACACCAACGTAGTGGATTGAGTAACACAAGTCACCATCAAATCCCTAACTTTATTTTTTCTACTCATAAAATTAGGTATGGTCAACCTCGGGATTAATTTATCAAGGGGAACATTCAAGAATGAAATAAATCAATTAAAGAATCTGTTGTCTTTATCAAGTGCCTGCCAGCTGAAAGATTTTGCCGGGCTTAGTTATTATTTGGAATAATTACCTTAACACCCACTGTGATTTGATATAATTATAATAACATCATGTGCCGTTAGCCAGTGGTAACATCGTCAATAGGAACTGTCGTGGATATCAGAATGAATGCCACTATTCTAGTTCCATTGCAATGTCACGAATGGTTACAGCTGTAAAGTGTTAATTTTTTTTTTTAGTGCAAAAAATATTAAAACATGTAAAAATAGCTGTTCCATTCCGTTCTGCCTATTTATCAGGTTATCACCCTATTCCAGCCAATTTACCAGTTTGGAACATTAATTTACTGGGAAACCATTAATTCCATACCGACATATTGGTACGGAGAATTGTTTTCTTGCCATTTTTTTTTTTCCTGCCATTCCACTATCTTTTCGCCACTCTGGCAAACCATGATGGTAGATTAATTAATAGGGTTTTATTTATTTGTACTATTTCAATCAATACATTAGATTTTGAGATTTTGAGGATGTTAACTGTAGTGTTTCTTGGCCAAGAAGGATGGCTGAGAATTCTAGTCCCTTCGGTTTTTCTATGTAGGAAATGGTTATATATACTTACATATTTCTATTTGTGTTTCTGTACTGCTTCTACAATTTGCTGTCATATCTAGTTGATAATTATTTGACCATGAACAGTGCCATGCACGACAACGAGCATCAAGATGATCTCCAACCGAAAGGAATCCAGAGTTCTGCTAGAGAATCATCGCCATCATCATTTCTGCTTCAACCAAGCTCTCAGATTATCCTTATTGTCTCCATATTATGAAATTGTTTGATTTCATGAATATGACAACACAAATATTACCGAAATATTTGAGCACAAATGGAAAGACTACAAACAAAATTTGATGTGCGTCAACTTTAGATTAGAATCCCACTTTCGTGAAGAGGATGGGTATTTTGGATAACTCTTGATCTAGTTTTAGAGTGAATTTAGCCCAACGTTCATTTTCAATCAAATCCATGTTCTCTAATGTTGCGGTACTCAAGGTTTGAAAATTTGGATCGTTTATCAAACCAAAAAAATTACTGGTTCAAGGTTTATCGGCTCAAATGTTAAGCAGATCACTGTTGAACTGTGACGTCATATAATATATATATATGATATCAGATATAAACTATTAATGCCAAAAAATAAAATATAGAAAACCAACACTATTAATTTCAACCAATATAGTACAAAAGATTATTAAAAAATAAACATAAAATATAAAGAGTCTAAAAAATAATTGTTCAAATTTCATATTAATAAACTCACAACATTACATAATCATTAAAATGTGAATATATACAACATAAAGTGTGAAATACAAGATTATTCAATGATTTTCAACTATTTCTTAACTTTTGGCTTTTTTCGAAGAAAAATGCCTAAAAATGAATTGTTCTAGTTCTCTAAAACCATGATCGATTTACCGATTTAGGCGGTCTGATTGCTAGTTCAAGTAGTTTTTACACAAAAGAATAGTTTTTATGAGTTTCTCGATTTTTCTGCCAAAACTGAACCGAAATACTTGGGAGGTTCATGGACGATCCAACTTGTTCGACCACCCGATTTGGTTTGGGTTTCCAAATATTGGCACTACCCACTGTAGCCCATCCGTTTCGTATTCCTCTATGCTCTAGATATCCAACCCTAAATATATGGGGTGTGTGTTAGAATCTCACATTGATAAAATACATGGATATTAATTAGGGATAATTACCTTTAGACTCCTTGAGGTCTTGTGTAAATACTGCCAAAACAACCTTTGAGATTTGGGTAATTATTATTATACTTTCTGTTGTTAGTTTAATTAATAGATAATTACAGTTACATCCTGTGAAAATCGTAAAACATTATAAGTAAATCACCTGGACAAGTTGGTATAATTGTAATTACACATAAACTCAAGAAATGTAATTGTAATTGTGTATCATCCTGAACTAGTGATGAAGGTATAATGACAATTACCTAAATCTTAGACGATGTTTTTGTAATTATGCCAAATCTCATGACGTGTTGAGGCAATTATTTCTATTCATTAGTCTCCTTATATAGTCTTGCATAATTCTCACGTTTTTTAGCTGACTTTTAGAGTGTCAAGATGAGATGATGAGTTAAGTACAAGGTCATATAAGGAGATCTATATCCATACTCTAACCATATAGCTTACATATATGGCATGATGAGAATATAAATTCTACTAAATAAAAGATTATATATACAATTGTGGAGTATATGATATCTTGATTTCAATTTCGATCTCATTATAACCAATTTCTCGACGTATTTTTCTCTCAACTCGATCTCAATTGCGCTTTTGAAAGTATTTCCTTCTTTTGCTCAAAGAATGATGGTGTCAAAACATATCGATGATTTTAAAGTTCAAAACAAAAGACACGTCGCAACGTTGTAATTTGGACTTTCTGGTGGAATAGTACCTAACACTCTTAACTATTGCAGCAACTTCAAATTTTCTATCCCATCTAACGATGCAACATAACCCTGAGCTTCTGGTGTTGTACCGCTAAACTAATTGCTTTGGCACACAAATAATTATACCAATTGCAATGGATTACACAAAATAATTACTCTACGAAATTTGATTTTTAAGATTCATAAACCCCATTAAAAAATTTGATGTCGAAATATACACGGATTTTTGTGCGATTCAGACAATTTGCATATGTCCAGGAGAACTTAATTTAAATCTTCCTTTACGAAAGAGATTTATCGGTGCAAGACAACCTTTGATTCTACTATCTAAATGTAAAACAAAATACCATTGTATTACAACTCTTAAAGTTACCAAGAAATCCGCAGTTTACCCCTTTGTATTAATCTACTCGTAAGTGAAATCAAGTATCGCGAGTCTTACGTGTCCTGGGTAATAAAAATACATTTCTATTTATAGGAGTAAGATTGATTACTACTCTCAGAATTAGAAAACAAATTTAAAATGAATACTACTTCTATAATACAAAAGAAAAGAAAATAGAAACATTTTAAAACTAAAGCATACTCGTGTCCCACTCAAGTTTTCCCCTTCTTTCGTTTTTCATGAGATAAAGATATCTTTAATCTTTTACATGTTCGAAGTTCAGCGTGTCTTTTCCTTACAACAATGTTTTCACCAAGCGATCATATGGACCAGGGATCGAGCTAGGATGTAGAAAGGCTGAAAACATTGATCCACCGATCCATTAAACTCTTTTACCTAATTCATGGGACTGCAGTCACGTTCTTGCATCTTTAGCTTATCATATTAATTGTCGTTTGAGAAGCAACTTAGTTTGTAGACAAAGTTTTCTTGAGATAGAACTTCTCTAAATTTGTCCACAATTCCGCGTTGGATCGTCTGAATCATCTCCACAACATTATTGATAATTAATTTTGTCAGCAAGACAAAGTCGAAATGTGTTGACATAAAACGGTTCCAAATTGTCCCATATGTGATATATACCCTTTCATATATATGTCGGTTTGCTTCCCTACCCTTCAACGACACTCTTATACCTTATTGAAGTAGGAGATGCTTTGGTGAAGTTTCATTTGCCGTCAAATTATTGAACCGTAAATGGAATTGTCGCGGGATATATATTGTCCATTTCAAGATTAAATGGAAAACAAATCTAACCTGTACCTGTCGCTCCAAAAATGGTCTGATAGCACTTTGTTTGGATTACGTAGGGGAAGCAATTAATGTATGTGGTTTGCTGGAATGACAAAAAAAATGGTGGAATGGCTGGAACGGAACGGTAACGACCTTTTTTGTTCTAATGTTCTAGTATGGAATGGTTTATGTGTAATGTTCCAAATCAATTAATCGGCTAGAACGGAGTGACAATTCGATTTATCGGACTATCACAGTGGAACGAAACGGTGATTTTTACACGTTTCAGTTTTTCACACTTTTTCTTGAGGAAACAAAAAATCAATAATTTAAATTTAAAAAAAAAAAAGTGTGGAACAGCTCTAGTGGTTCCACAACATTGCGATAGAACTGGAATGGTAGCCTTCATTCTAGCATTTGCGATCATTCCTACGAACCATGTTAATGTATGAGATCTGATTTTTTAGAATTCACAAATCACACCAACAAATTAATTTAACAACAAAACAATAATACCCGATAAATAGGAAATAAACATACAAAGAGGTTGACGCAATTCGACAAAACTTGCTTACAATCACAAGTGCTTTAGATTTACCGGTACAAGGTAACTCTTAAATTTGACAATAAAACTCAAGACAAAAAATCCTTGTACGACCACTCTCAAAATTACTAAAGAAATACTCTATGTGCATCTTGTATTGCCCCACTTGTAACTCAGTACAAGTATCACGAGTCTCACAAAAGCATTTATAGGAGCAAGAATATTAACTAGGATCACTCCTATATAATATTGAAAAACCTAATCTAAAAGGGTATCCTAATTAATCCTATAAAAGAAAAGGTTAATATAGGGGGTGCATGCATTGTTCACTTGTAAATGCATGGGGCCGCATACGCCCATAGATGTGGCAATGGTTGCTCGATCGCTGTCATTCCAAATAATAATAAATTGCTGCTAGTCAGCATATATACATATATATATATATATATAAATCGACCCACAAATCTTTTGAGAATGATCCTGTGATAGATCATCTTATGTAGGAATCCTATACAATTCAGACAACAGTTGACAAAGATATATTAGTTAACCCTCCCTCACTTCAAAGGGACAGTACTGACTACTGAGAGCGACCTCGTTTCCCTGTCTTGGTGCCTTTTCTTTTGGTGATTTCTGTAATGATTATACTGTGCCACTGAAAATGACTTCACCTCTTCCTCCTCCATTTACTGTGACCATAACTTTCCCACTTGAAATCATGCACCAAAATTCAAGTTTTTCACATTATATATATATATATAAATATATAGACACAAATGTTTATAAGCGGGCTGCCCGCAACTAATTAAATTTGTGATCAATGTTGTAAATATATATGAGGATGTTGCAGTCAATAATTGATTAGTTGTTATAGTGCTTTCTTACGCTTGAAAGAATGCTTGCTTGGGACGCCCATTTTCTTTTTTGTTAAATTCAAATCCTGTCAACTGATGTAATTGTGGAGAATTAAAATCAAGGGAAAACAGTAATACTACTGCCCCTATACTTGGTGATGACTAGTATTTGCCCCTAGTTCTTGTGTTATATTCGGTGTGCCTTTGAAGTTGGGAATTTTTCTTTTCGTCCGATAACTTTGTCCCATTTTGCTTAAGGTCTTGTTTGTTTTTACTCAATAATTGAAGTCCTATATGAAGTTCCTGTTTTAGTTGGAACCCTAAAATTGTGAAAGGAAATGCTGACGTAGCAATGTGGGTGTGTGTTAAAATTAGAGATTTTTTGCCACAATTTTAAAGTTCTAGATGAAAAAGGGACTAAATGTGCAAAAATTTAAATTAATACAAGACTTTGATTATTGAGTAAGAACAAACATGATCTTAAGCGAAATGGGCCAAAGTTATAGAAGAAAAATGGCAATTTTCTCCATTAAAGTGTGGTCAATTACACATTAATTACACTTTTCATATTAGTCTATTTTGATTAGATAGGCTCTAGATGCATTATTGTATGACATTAGTAAAGGTAATATTTTTTTTTTTAATAGATATTTAGTATTTCATTATCTTTTCATTTTGAAAGAGATATACCAGATATGTTTCATTCAAAACCAAGTATCTTTATATGGAAATATTTAATGCATATACTTATATATATCGTGTATAATTGACATATAAATAGGTGATGAAACACATTTAGATTTGATTATCCCAACTTATTTTTCAAATTCAATGTTTTATAATGATAGGTATTTCATCATCTATTCTATTCATTTCGGCAGACACCATGTATTTTTTGTTCAAAACCAAGTACATATGGTCTCTATTTATATATATAGAATTGAGTAGATTTATTTGAAGCTTCTGGGAATCTGCAATTTCATGCATAGACAAACTTGGATAACGGCAAGTTACGTATTTCTTTATCCTATATACTTTTATTTCCTTTTCTTCCTTTCTTGTTTTCATCTGTAACAAGGTTTAATGTTGGACCTCTTAAAAGAATCAATGCAATAATGATTTAGTTCACTGAGTTTTCCACTGTCGTATTTGTATATGAGGCTTAGCAACCACTCTTCTTTTCTTTT
>JACFYI010002086.1:10152-26810 GCA_014898755.1 Handroanthus guayacan
CCATCTTCTTCATATCCTCATAAATTATCTCATCAATAATCGATATGGAAGAAGTCCTCTAAATTATATAAGGCTATCAGGCTATGAGGCTAAGTCCCGCACATGATAGTGATCATGAAACTAGTCTCTAGATGCCTTGATGTTAAACTCTCCAAGTGAATCCTTGACACGAGGGCATCTTGGATTCGGATAGACTTGCACTAATGGGGCAATGATTCAACTCCTTGAGTACTAACGAAGCATGACTCAAGGAGTTGAATCATTGCCCCATTTCATGGGTAATCGATGTAGTTGATATCGGTGCATGTTAGTGGGTACTTGTTAGAAGAACAAGGTTGCTGAGAGACCCAACATAGAGAATTTCATGAGATAGCAGAGTGATAGATTATTCTCTATCTTACAATAGTACATATAATTAGTCCTTAGACTTGAGGGACTATGGTAACGTTATGGTATGTCCTTGTTCTTTGATGTGCATCTCGATAACTGATTAGCAGATCATATGAGATGCACGTTGAGTGCAAGCTATCTACGCATAAAGGTTTGTGAGTTCCAAGAAAGGATCTGTTTCCTCGTCTTGATGAACAAGCATATCTCCTATGTTTTCTATGATGATTCGATTCAAAAAAATTCTTGTGCGAGGTAGTGTGTCGATTTGGAAAAGAGTTTCCAAAATCGAAGACACAAACGAATCAATCATTAAGAATAGATGCATAGTTATTAGGCTATTAGGGACGCCGAAAATATCTTAACCCTAGGCCACAATAGAGAGATGAAAAATGGAGGGACCATATTCGCACAGCACGCGTAAGTAGATGAGGCTCGCACCACAATTAATTCACCAATAAATTGGGCACCATCGGCTTATGGTTAGACATCGACTATAGAGATTGGGTACTATAGAATTAATATAGATTAATTCTATAGGTAATTAGTTAAATAATTTAATTAATTATAAATCATAAAGAGTTACGAGCTCATGTCTAATTAATTGATGAACCTATTGGGTCACATGCTTTCCTCAATTTAGTCGCGATATGAATTTAAGCAGAGATTCTCTAATTAGATTAGAAATAATCGTCTAAATTAGATTTAGGCAAATAAAGAGAGATTTTGACTAAAAGTCAAAATATTTGACCTAAGTCAAAATTGGTCTTCTTGAATAGATCAATTTGAAGAGTCAAATTATTCTAATTGAATTAATGGTTAATTTGATTCAATTAATTTCAATAATTGACTTAATTGATTCAAGAAGATAATTTAAGTTTGGAGGGAAATCAAATTTAGGCGTTTAAAGTGAATTAAAATCTATATAGCATTTTAATTAATTGATTAATTAAAATGCCATATAGATTGCAACTTGAATGCCATGTAGGCTAAGATATTTTGAAGGAAAAAATTTAGATTCTTCCCTCCAAAACTACCTTGCCAACTAAGCATCCAAGTTGGCAAGGATCACACTTTAAATACCACATAATAACTACCTCACACCATCCATGCAAATTTTCGGCCATCTCTCCTTTGAGGTCATAAAATCTGAAAATTTTTATTCCTTCCAACTTTCTCATCTCCTCTCACATTTTCTCATAGATTTATACTTAGATCTAATCTCTAACAATAGATCTTGAGTGAAAATCAAAGAGGAAGAGTGGATCTATCATTAGAGGTGTGATTTCACTTGAAACTTGAAGATCAAAAGTTAATCATCTTGGTGGTATAAGTCACGGCATCTTCAAGCTCTTGAAAGATCTCTTTCGGTTTTTGAGGATTCAAGGGAGACTTGAAGATTCAATTGAAGAATTAGATTGAAATCATCAAGAGTTAGTGAAGATCAAGACATTGGAGTGGATTAAGTATTGATCAAAGAAAAGATAAACACATTTGGCTTGCTTGAAATGTTCGGCCAAGCCTGTTTCAATTTGAATTAAGATTGGTTATCTCTTCTCTAATCTAAATTCTAGGCTCATATAAGTATCTTATGAAGATTTAGGCACTAATTCATGATGATGAATGTGTATTTCTGCTGTGTTTAATTTTGTTTTTGCCTGATCTTCACCTTCATTATCCAGATCCTTTGCACGCCATAGATCATATTGACATACCTATCCAAAGTGATCTCTCGTATGTGGAAAACCCGTGCATATCCTAAATTATCAATTTAAGAATTTAGAAATCAAATGATACTTCAAGTCAAAGTTCTTTGTAAAAACCAAAATGTCGAAGAGGTCACTTGGAAATATGAGGATGAAATACAAGAAAGATATTATCACTATTCGAGTAACATGTATGAATCTGGGGACCAAATTCTTTTAAGGGGAGAGAGTGTAACAACCTGAAATTTTTTCAAATTTTATAATTCAAAACCAACATCTTTCATTGCTTCTATTAAAATTTTCTCACAATCAAAATTCGTCACAAGCATTCATTTTAGTTTAAGAAATTTTTTATTTCAAGCTCAAAATGCAAAAATTCACCAAAATCCGTTTAGTTTCAATATATGTACATATATATAAAAACGTGTGCAAAATTCCTTCATTGACCGGCCACTTCCCTAAAAATAGGGAAAATACCTCTTTAAAATATTTGGGAAAATTCTTTGGCCAAGTCTTATTTAATAGAAAGGAAAATCAATAAACCTTCCAAAAATGTTGACATCTCAACATGCCTGAGAGTTTTTTATAATTGCGAAAATGCCCGAATCTCTAGCTATAGATAAGCTACCTTGGCTCTTGCAATGCTACATTTGGCTCATACTCTCTCCACACTTTGCCAACTTTTTAAAAATTTAAAAGCTATCTCCATCTTCTTCTTCTCTTCTTCTAATCTCCTTTTCTTCAAATCTTCCTTTTCACATTAGACTTTAAGAAGACATTTCAATCTTTAAAGTTATAAAGCTAAAGGGAAGGAACATAAGGATTTCTTCACTAGGGCAACATTTAGGGTAAGTTTTAAATTTTAATCTAGTAGAAATCTTGAGATATAAGGAATGGAATAATGAGTACGATTGTTGAATGTTAGAGTAGTGCCCCGCAGCCAATTAGATTTGGCCTATAATAACTACCCTTGTATAAACGATCTTATTTTTGCAATATAAATGAAATGGTCATCTTCTTTATATCCTCGTAATTGTCTCATCAACAATCGATATGAAAGAAGTCCTCTGATCATACAAGGCTATGGGCTAGGTCACACATATGATGGTGATCATGAAATTAGCTTTTAGATGTCTCGATCTTAAATTTTTCAAGTTATAGAATCTTTGGCACGAGAACATCTTAGATTCGAACAAACTTGCACTGACGATGCATAATTCAAGATGTTAAATTATTGCCCCATTTCATGGGTGATTGACGTAGTTAACACCAGTGTATTTTAGTGGGTGCTTGTTAGAGGAATAAGTTCACTGAGAGATCCGGTATAGAGAATTCCAAGAGATAGCTATAGTGGCATTCGGTGATAGATTATTCTCTATCTTACGATAATGTTTATAATTAGTCCTTAAACTTGAGGGACCATGGTAACCTTATGGTAGGTTCTTGTTCTTTGATGTGCATCGTAATCGTTTATTAGCGGATCACATAAGGTGCACGTTGGAACAAGCTATCACATAAGGTGCACGTTAGGAACAAGCCATCTACGCATAGAGGTTTATGAGTTCCAAAATAGGATATGCTTTCTTATCTTAATAAACAAGATATATCTGTTAGAGTAGTGCCCTGCAGCCAATTAGATTTGACTTTATACTGCTCTTATAAGAACAGTCTTATTTTTGCAATATAAATAAAATGGCCATCTTCTTCATATCCTCATAAATTGTCTCATCAACAACAGATATGAAAGAAGTCCTCTAGATCATAAAAGGCTATGAGGCTAGGTCACGTATATGATGGTGATCATGAAACTAGTCTCTAGATGTCTTAATGTTAAATTCTCCAAGTCATAGAATCTTTGACACAAGGGCATCTTGAATTTAGATAGACTTGCACTAATGATGCATGATTCAAAAAGTTGAATCGTTGCCCCATTTCATGGGTAATCAATGTGGTTGACAGTGGTGCACGTTAGTGGGTACTTGTTAGAAGAACAAGTTTACTGAGGGATCCAACATAGAGAATTCCAAGAGATTATTCTCTATCTTACGATGGAACATATAATTAGTCCTTAGACTTGAGGGACCGTGGTAGCCTTATGGTAGGTCCTTGTTTTTTATGTAGGTCTCGATCACTGATAAGCAGATCATATGAGGTGTACGTTGAGTGCAAACTGTCTATGCATAGAGGTTTGTGAGTTTCAAGAAATGATCCGTTTTTCGTCTTGATGAACAAGTATATCTCCTATATTTTCTATGATGATTTGATTCAAAAAAATCCTTGCGCATGGTGGTGTGTCGATTTGGAAAACAGTTTTCAAAAGTCGAGGGCACAAATGAATTAATCATTAAGAATAGATGCATAGTTATGGGACTATTAGGAATGCTGAAAATATCTTAACCCTAGGCTTCAATCGGGAGATGGAAACCGGAGAGATCGTATTTGCACGGCACACATAAGTAGATGAGGTTCACACTACAATTAATTCACTAATAAATTGGGCTCATAGGCTTGTGGTTAGACATCGACTATGGAGATTGGACACTACAGAATTAATAGAGATTAATTCTATAGGTAATTAATTAAATGGTTTAATTAATCAAAAATTGTAAAAATTACGAGTCCATGTCTAATTTAGTCACAGTATGAATCTAAGTAGAGATTCTCTAATTAGATTAGGGATAATCGCCTAAATTAGATTTAGGCAAATAAAGAGAGATTTTTTACTAAAAGTCAAAATATTTGACCAAAGTCAAAATTGGTCTTTTTGAATAGATTAATTGGAAGAGTCAAATTATTTCAATTAAATTAATGGTTAATTTAATTCAGTTAATTTTAATAATTAAATTAATTGATTTAAGAAGAGAATTTAAATTGGGAGGGAAATAAAAATAGATATTTAAAATAAATCGGAATCTACGTAGTACTTTAATTAATAGTTAATTAAATTGCCACATAGATTAACCAACTTGGATGCCAAGTTGGATAAAATATTTTGAAGAGAAGAATCTTCTCTCCAAAACTACCTTGATATCTAAGCACCCAAGTTAGCAAGGATAACACTTTAAATACCAAACAATGACCACCACCACACAATACACATTTTCGGCCATTTGAGGAAATTGCAGCTAGAAACTGATTTTCCCTCCAACTCTCTTTGTGACACCCCCCGAAATCCCGAGGATGTGCGGACTTGAGATCCGAGGTGCAGCATTCGCATTCTATACGATCTAGATTCGATTCAGAAGTTCATAACACAATCATTCAAGCTAACTTACATAAAACCATCAATAAATTCAAACTAAATACCATAACATACTATTTCTATTACATTTTAAGAGTTTCAAATACATAAGGCAATCTAACTTATCAATACAATCCAACGTCCTATACATATCATAAGTTCAAAACATAATGTCCATCCCACTACCAACTAAGTCCAAAAGCGTTAAATTAAACTAAAGTACAATAGGGATGTCAAAAACCAAAACAAACTATACAATCTATCATGAGGCTTCAATCATTCATTCGTTCACGTTTCGAGAACTTACACATTGAATAGGGTCATGAGGCCACTGACCCAGTAAAATTTGTAGCATGCGAACGAAAATAAGAGTTTAAAGAACATGAGCATAACAAACGATAGGACAAGAATGTGATTTGGATAACAAGTCAAGATATTCAAAATGATCAATATACATATATACGTATCTGAAATAATTATCACATTCGAGTCAATAGGCTGAAACAAGCTATTTGGTAGGTCTATCACCCTTATAACTTCAATATAAACATTTCGCCTTATCCCTCCAACTTTCGAAGGAGCTCATTCATTCAAAAGCACAGCTGACGTACATGCTCAGGATAGCGGTTCAGAATTCTACCTCCAGAATTCATCCGAACTACCCGATAAACAGGGATTTCGAAGGTCCTAGTCGACAATTCGATATTGTCCAAGTTCAGTCCCCAAGAAACTTCCTAGGGATCACATTCATTCAATCGTATGGTTTAGAAATAAAACGGACATTCAATCAATCAATAAGCCGGCACGGCATACGTTCTATGGCCAACAATATCGATAACATTTCAAATAGGCCAACGTATTCAATCAATTGATCATTTTGGAAATTAGACTATGGACTAGTGGGATTTCATTTTAAAGCTTTGTATTACGTTAGAATGATTGGATATGGACTCAAGATGTCAAGAAATAGGGTTTGAAAACATGAAAAATCAAGTTGGAACCGGAACTGGGTGCCCGAGCGCCCAAAACATAAAATTTGGCCAGAGACTAGGTGCTAGGGCACCCAAACCACTGGAAAATTTTGGCTTCTTGGCCGAGAGCCGGCGCTGGAGAGCCCAACAATGCACGCTTAAGCGCTGACTCTCGGGTTAAAATCTGATTTTTCATCTTTTGATTTTCTTCGAATTTTGGATCCAAAAATACATTTTTAAAGTTCTAATATACGTAAAAACATTTAAAAATCATTGTTTCAGATTTTGCTATTAAAATTTTTTGAGAGATCGTTTCAACATCAAAACCTACGGTTTTGTCCATATCCTTTGTTTCTAATCAAATTTTTAGTTCGTTTCTCCTCTTAATCTATGGTCCATCATTCAAGTTCAATCCAAAGCATCGATAAAGAGTTCAAGATTATTTAATAAGCTTCGGATTCATTTATATTTCAAGGATTTAAGCATGATATAACAAGAATGGCATAACAACAAGATTTCACATGCTCAACACATCAATGGTATCAAGTTCTCAATAACTCAAACATGCTCGATCAAGATAGGAAGGCTGTAAATACATGCTCATGGAGAAGAGAAGAAGCTATAAATCTTACCTCTAAAAGCTTAATTCCAAAAATGAAAGTGATCTAAGCTTATAATCCACACCTATAACCATATACATATTCATGTCAAATACTATCATATATATATCCCTTAACCAATCTTAAAACTCAAGTCTAAAGCCACTTATCAAGTGTTTAGGTTGAGAGTTCACACCACTTTGAATCTCCTTAATTTCAGAAATCAGTTTTTGAGAGAACAAAAGAAGCAAGTGTTTGTTTGAGTGAAATTTTCTAAGTGTTGAGGTGAAGATTTCTGCAGAATTCTTGTGAGCTAATATGGCTTATTTATAGAGTGATTTTTGGGGCAAAAATGAGGGAATCTATAGTTCAAGCCCCTCTAGACACATACTAATACTTAAGGAGTAGATAGGTGGCCAATGTGACTATGTAGGATGGATAGATGGGATCAAAAATCCTATCCATGGCTGCTGCAGAAGCTGTTGTGTGGCTACTTCTCTTTTTCTTCAGATTTCCTTTCCTTTTTCTTTTATTTTTTTTATTTTCAATTGTGTCCATTTAGTCAATAAAAGTGACTAGGAATTGGGCTTGAAATTGGCTTGTAAATTGGGCCAACGGGGCTTGTTTTTGGGTCGAAACGCAACTAGGAAATGAAACGTGTTTGCTCGAAATCATTTTGAATGCACGAACTAGTTTTGGCTTTAAAATGAGGTTCGATTTTTGAAATCAAATAAAAATTTTCGATAAATCGTCGATTCAAGAATTTTATTTTTGGGAATTCTCGGGTGTTACAATCTCATCTCCTCTCATATTCTCTTATAGATTCATACTTAGATATAGTCTCTAACCATAGATCTTGAGTGATAATCAAAGAGGAAGAGTGGATCTACCATTAGAGGTGAGAACAAACTTGATCAAGGAGATCAAAAGTTGATCAACTTAATTATGTAGCTCACAGCATCATCAAGCTTTTGAAAGAATCATTCAATTTCTTGAGGAGTCAGTGGTTGAAGATTAAGCCATTGGTGTAGATCAAGTGGTTGATCAAAAAAGGAGATCACTCTTCGGTTGAAAAAGTGGTGTCTGGCCTAGCTTGGACTTGAAGCATCAAAAGTTGGTTTTCTCTTCTCTAATCTAATTTAGGCTTATATGAGGATCTTATGAGGATTTAGGCATTAATTTATGGTGATTAATGGTTATTTCTGCTGTGTTTAATTTTTGTTTTAGCCTAATCTTCTCTTTCAAGTGGTATTCGAGCCAAATCATATGAGCTAGTTTTTAGATTCGTTTAAACATTGATTCATGTGATGGATTGATGTTAAATCTAGTGACTTCGATTTCATCTAATGAGTTGGAGGCCACTAGATCTTGTATGTGGCTTGGATCTATGTGAATTATGTGATAATTGATTCTATATATTGATCTAGCATGTTTTAGATTCAATTTGATTGAATGATTGGAGTTATTGGTGTTGATCTTATTATTAGGTATGGAATTAATGTTAATTACTGTAATTAATTATTTTAAAACTAATATGAGATCAATATACATGTATTAGATTAGATCTAGTATGGTTTGGATCAAAATCTCATCAATTAGAGCATGAAAAATGTGTTAAGAACATGTTGGTTTTTCTTGAAAATCGAGCACAGCTACCTCTTAGGTTTCATATGTTTTCGTGCATCAAATGGCTTCGTTTTTATTCTCTTTAATTTTTGAATTATCTACCATGTGTTGGAAACCTATGGTTTAAATTTGGTGATTTTTGGAGTTAAGGAGAATTTTCTAAAAATCTTAGAACATGCACTACCATTTAGACCTAAGAGTTGCCTATTTTGTGCATTGACCTTGCCGAAATAAAATCGTTTCGTGCTCGAATTGATGTTGTTTTCATGTTCATTGATTTTTTGAGTAATCTACAAAAAGTTGGGAATCTCTGGTTTAAATTTGGTGATTTTTGGAATTAAGAAAATTTTATTAGAATTTTTGGAACGAGGACTGCCGGTCGGACCTGAGGCAAATTTTGAATCTACCAATTGAAATTCTGATGACGTTTTGATCCAAATTTTGATGTAACTTGATCTCTCATGGTGTTTTAGATCATTCCCAAGTTGTTGGAGGGTTCTAGAAATCTTAAGATGATTTAAAACCAAGCTTAATTCTACATTTAATTGCTGATTTATATTAAACAATTATCAATGGCAAAACAGTGGCATATGATGCACTAATTTACTTTTAATTATATGTTCATGTGATGAATGTTTAATTAATTATTGTTTATTTAATTTCAAGCATTTATGTGATGGATGTTTGATATTGAATGGATGTGTAGGATGATTATGAGTGTCATTAAAATGGTTTTAATAATTTGATTTATTGATTAGGTTTGTAATCAAATGGGGCTTGCATGGCTCCTTTCCATCTTATAATAAAAGTAGATTTAGGATGGTGAGTTTTTTCTTTTCTTTTAATTAAAGGCCATGTATGCATAGTATATTTTATAATCAAGAAAAAGAAGATGAAGGAGTTCAAGGCACGAAGGCTATGTATGCATGGTAATGCATATGTAATAGATAGGATCTATTCATTTAATTACTCACCTTAAATTACTAAGTAATACACTAATGGCTCTAAATGCATTATTTAATCAAGGCTCACAATCATCCACCCTAGGAGTATGCTATCTTGTTTTATTTACTTATTTATGATTATTATCCTTGTAATGTGTGGTGATGTATGCTTAGGATAGATAGCCTAAATGAGAGTAAATAAAACATTGATGAGGTTTAGGCAATTTTTTGAAATAAAATCCTCACTTAGAATGTCTAAGTATTTTTTGCAAGAAAAATTTTATTAAGTTATATTGGACAAATTAAATAAGATTTAACATTCCATGCCTTCTGCCAATAAGTAAGTGACATGAGATGCCACCGGGTGGGTACGTCGGCTATATCTCGTGGGACGCGCCTACTTGAAAAGTTATAATCACTACTTCAAGCATATGATGCTCTTTTAATTAGCTCAATTATGGCATTGGCTACGTCTCATGGGATGACCATAATTGAGTTAATTGCAAAGAAGGATTGGTGGGTTAAACTTAATATCAAATCGTATAAATGGCTACGTCTCGTGGGTTTATACAAAAGATGAGGCAAAATAATTTGAGGGGTTGCATAGTTGATAGAATTGGTAAAGTTAATTACCTACTTAACAAGTTATTTGTAGATAGCTATGTCTCGTGAGTCAATAAATAATTCTTAAGGGCCCTAAAACCCACTAGAAAATATGATTTCCCGAATTTTATGAGAGGGCATAAAATTTGAAGAAAATAATGCGAGATAATTCGTGATACAAGACCATATCATGTTTAAAAATATTGCACGAATAAATGCTTATATTCTCTTCTTCGCTTTTGTAGATGTTTGAAATCAACAAATTCAAATAGCTAAAAATTCACTCTCCGTAATTTTGGAAGCTAATAAACTCATCAGTCCCAACTATAGTGATTGGCTTTGAAATTTAAAAATTATGCTTTATTCCGAAAAAAGGACTTATGTTTTGACTCAAAGTTCTCTCGATACCATCCCCGATGATGTAACAGAAGATATGCGGAAAACCGTTAATCGTTAGTGGGAAGATGATCGTCAAACCCGTTGTCTAATATTGGCATCAATGTCAAGTGAGCTCCAAAAGTCTCACGAGCACAAGAAGCATGCCAGTGAGATACACATGTACTTGGAGGAGTTATACTCGGTAGAAACACGTTATGAACACTGTAATACCTCCAAGGAATTGTTTAGGGCACGAATGGTTGAAGGATCAAGTGTTCACGAGCATAGTTTGAAAATGATTTCTTTAATTGAAAAGTTCAGAAAACTTGATGTTGTTATGGATAATGATCTTTACATAGACTTGATCCTTCAATCATTACCAAGCTCATTTGATCAATTCGTCATGAATTTCAATACGAGTAAGCTCAATGTGATGGTTAACGAGTTAGTTAATATGCTTGTCACGGTCTAGTCTACTATAAAGAAAGACAAGATGGTATTCGTTGCTTCAACTTCTAAGGCCCATAAGGGCAAGATGGGAAAAAAGAAAAAGAAAAGTTCTTCTTCTAAAGGGAAACAAATTCAAAAGCCATCGGGTGGAATAAAAAAGAAATCCAACACTTAAGAGGACAAATGCTTTTATTGTGGAGAAATTGAGTATTGAAAAAGGAATTGTAAGAAGTATTTGACTTCTTTGAAAAATGGTATGTTCTTTGTTAAAGTTATTCTTTCGATTAATGGTGATATATGGGTATTTGATACTGCATGTGGTTCTCACCTTTGCAAGTCGTTGCAGGGAATGTAGAGGTTAAAAAGGCAAAATAAAGGGGATATGATCGTTAGGATAGGAAATAGTACAAGAGTTGATGCCGAAGCCTCAGGTCTAAATACTTTAGGTTGTAATAATCAAAAGTTGAAATTAAACGCCGTCTTTATTAAAGAACATCATTTCTATTCCCATATTGGACAAAGAAAATTATGAATTTTGTTGCAAGAATGAAAAGTATTTTCTTTCTAAAAATGGTTCTTTAATTGCTACTGGTATACTGACAAATGGGCTTTACACTCTAAATTCTAACTATACATTTTTACAAATTCAACAAGAGGATAAAAAAAAAATTAGATAACCATAATCAAGCATACTTGTGGTATGCTAGATTTGGGCACATTTCCAAAAATAGGATAAGTAGGTTGGTTACCTTAGAGACACTTTCTATATGTAACATTGAGGAGTTACCAACTTGCGAGTTTTGTTTACAGGGAAAGATGACTAAATCACCGTTTATTGGACAATCGGAACGTGCCACCAAACCGTTAGAACTAGTTTATATGGATATATACGGGCCACTAAAAGTTAGTACTCGAGGTGATTATAATTACTTCATTATGTTTATTGACGATTATACACGTTTTGAGCTATATTTCTTATGAAGCACGGGTCAGAAACTTTTGAAATGTTCAAAGTATATAAGAATGAAGTAGAGAAATAACTCGAACTAAATATAAAAACTCTTCAATCCGATCGAGTAGGTGAATACTTAAGTGACGAGTTTCTTGGTTATCTGGAAGAGAATGAAATTCTCTTGCAGTGGACTCCTCCTGCTATACCATAGTTGAATGGTGTGGCGAGACATAGAAATCGTACCTTGTTGGACATGGTACGATCTACGATGAGTTTGACAATTTTTTCTCTTTCATTTTAGGGCTATGCCCTCAAAACGGCAACTACGTTACTTAACATAGTACCTTCTAAGTCGGTGCAAAAATGTCACGTAAGATGTGGTATAGCAAAGCACCCTTATACTCTTATTTAAAGATATAGGGGTGTCCTGCCTGCGTCTAGAGACTAGCGGGAGATAAGTTGGATGCTAGATCTACCTTATGCAGATTTGTGGGTTACCCTAGAGAGTTTACGGATTATTACTTCTATGATCCATCGGAACAAAAGGTGTTTGTTTTGAAAAATGCCACTTTCTTGGAGAAGGAATTTCTATTGGATGGAAAAGGCGAAATTGTGGAACTTGATAAAGTTCAAAATCAAGAAGAAAACCCACAACCAATAAAAGCACATGAACCTCAAAATGCATAACTTCTCAAAAGGTCTAAACGAATCAGAAGAGAGCCCAAAAGGTTTAGATCTTTTCATGAGATTGGTCAATCGAATAACGATCGAAGACATATGAGAAAGCCATGTCAGACATGGGTGCAAGACACTAGTAACAAGCTATGCAGTTGGAAATGGGCTCCTTGTACTCCAATAAGGTTTGGACCTTAGTTGATCCACCAGAGGATATAGTACCCATTGGATGTAAATGGATATTCAAGCATAAACTAGGGGTTAATGGAGAGATTGTGACATATAAGGCAAGATTGGTGGCTAAAGGATATACCCAGTAACCGGGTATATAGATTTTGAGAAAACCTTCTCGCTTGTCATGATGCCTAAATCCATTAGGATATTGCTGGCCATAGCTGCATATTATAACTATGAGATATGGCAAATGGATGTGAAAAATGCTTTTCTTAACGGTAACCTCGATAAAAAAATCTATATGGAGCAATAGAGGGTTTTACATCCAGTGAGAGCAAGCAAAAGGTTTGCAAACTCCAAATGTCCATTTATGGACTAAATGAAGTGTCTCGAAGTTGGAACATACATTTAGATGAGACAGTTAAAGAGTTTGATTTCATAAAAAATGTGTATGAGCTTTGTGTGTACAAGAAGAGTAGTGGGAGCATGGTGCAATTTTTAGTGCTTTATGTAGATGACATTCTACTCATTGGGAATGATGTGGAAGTGTTAGAGTATACTAAAGCATGGTTGTCTACACAATTCTCCATGAACGATTTGGGAGATGCTTCTTTTGTATTGGGAATACGGATCTATAGAGATAGATCAAAAAAGATTATTGGGACTCTCTCAAAGTCCGTACATAGATAAAATACTAAAAAGGTTTAGTATAGAAGAATCCAAGAGAGGGTTCCTCCTAATGAGTAATGGATTACATCTCTTTAAGTCTATGGCCCCTAAGACGGAAGAAAAGAGACGTAGGATGTCTAGCATACCTTATGCCTCTGCTATAGGAAGCATAATGTATGCAATTCTATGTACTAGATCAGATGTAGCGTACGCTCTAAGTGTTACAAGCCGTTTTCAATCTAATCCCTGTGAGAGTCACTGGAGTACCGCAAAAACAATTCTCAAGTACTTAAGAAGAACCAAGCAGTTGTTTCCTGTTTACAACAGTAGAGAATTGAGACTAGAAGGGTTTTTAGATTCTAGCTTCCAATTCGATGTAGATGATAGCAAATACGTTTCTAGATTTATATTTTGCCTTAATGGTAGCGCAGTAAGTTGAAAAAGTTCCAAGCAAGATACCACGGCTGATCCAACCATTGAGGCGGAATATATAACAGCATCGGATGCTGCAAAAGAGAGCGTTTAGATGAAAAACTTCATCCAAGAGTTGGATATAGTTCCTAGCATGGTCGAGCCAATTATTATCTTCTGTGACAACAATGGAGCCATTGCGCAAGCAAAAGAGCCAAGTTCTCATCAGCGATCTAAGCACATAATGAGGCGTTATCACTTGATCTGGAAGATCATTTATAGAGGCAATACAAGAGTGGAACGCGTTGCCTCAGAAGAGAATGTAGCAGATCCACTAACAAAGCCACTTACCCAAAAAGTCTTTAAGAGACATCTTGAGAAGATGGGCCTAAGGATTATGAGTAATTGGTTTTAGGGCAAGCGGTAGATTGTTAAGAATAGTGCCCCGCAACCAGTTAGATTTGACTTTATAATTACTGCTCTCATGTAAACAGTTTTATTTTTGCAATATAAATAAAATGGCCATCTTCTTCATATCCTCGTAAATTGTCTCATCAACAATAGATGTGCAAGAAGTCCTCTAGATTATAAAAGGCTATGAGGCTAGGTCACGCATATGATGGTGGTCATGAAACTAGTCTCTAGATGTCTTGATCTTAAGTTCTCTAATTCATAAAATCTTTGACACGAGGGCATCTTGGATTCGAATAGACTTGCACCAATGATACATGATTCAAGGAGTTGAATCGTTGCTCCATTTCATGGGTAATCGACATAGTTGACATCGGTACAAGTTAGTGGGTACTTGTTAGAAGAACAAGTTTACTAAGAGACCCAACATAGAGAATTCCATAAGATAACCGTAGTGGCATTCGGTGATGGATTCTTCTCTATCTTACAATAGTGCATATAATTAGTCCTTAGACTTGAGGGACCATGGTAGGCTTATGATAGGTCATTGTTCTTTGATATGCATCTCGATCATTGATTAGCAGATCATATGAGGTACACATTGGGTGAAAGCTATCTATGCATAGAGATTTGTGAGTTCCAAGAAAAGATCTATTTTCTCGTCTTGATAAACGAGTATATCTCCTATATTTTCTATGATAATTCAATTCAAATAAATCCTTGTGCAAGGTGGTGTGTCGATTTAGAAAAGAGTTTTCAAAAGTCGAGGACATAAACGAATCGATCATTAAGAATGGATGTATAGTTATTGGGTTGTTGGATATGCCAAAAATATCTTAACCCTAGACTTCAATCGGGAGATGGAAAGGGAGGGATCGTATTTGCACAGTACGCGTAAGTAGACGAGGTTTGCACCACAATTAATTCACCAATAAATTGGGCTCCATAGACTTGTGGTTAGATATCGACTATGGAAATTGGGTACTATAAAATTAAAAGAGATTAATTCTATAGGCCATTAATTAAATAGTTTAATTAATTGAAAATCGTAAAAGTTACGAGCCCATGTCTAATTAATTGATGAACTTAATGGGTCACACGTCTTCCTCGATTTGTCACGGTATGAATCTAAGTGAAGATTTTCTAATTAGATTAGGGATAATCGCTTAAATTAGATTTAGGCAAATAAAGAGAGATTTTTGACTAAAAGTGAAAATATTTTAGCAAAGTCAAAATTGTTCTTCTTGAATAGATTAATTTGAAGAGTCAAATTATTCCAATTAAATTAATGGTTAATTTAATTCTATTCCAATTAAATTAATGGTTAATTTAATTCAATTAATTTCAATAGTTGAATTAATTGATTCAAGAAGACAATTTAAATTGGGAGGGAAATAAAAATAGGTATTTAAAGTAAATTGGAATCTATGTAAGACTGTAATTAATAGTTAATTAAATTGCCACATAAATTAATCAATTTGGATGCCAAGTTGGACAAGATATTTTGAAGAGAATAATCTAGATTCTTCCCTCCAAAACCACTTTGCTAACTAAGCATCCAAGTGGCAAGGATCACACTTTAAATAGCAAATAATAACCACCACCACACAACACACATTTTCGGCCATTTGAGCAAATTGTAGGTGGAAATTGATTTTCCCTCCAACTCTCTCATCTCCTCTTATTTCCTTTCATAGATTCATACTTAGATCTAGTCTCTAACCATAGATCTTGAGTGATAATCAAAGAAGAAGAGTGGATCTACTATTAGAGGTGAGAATAAACTTGATCAAGGAGATCAAAAGTTGATCAACTTGATTATATAGCACATGGCACCATCAAGCTTTTGAAAGAATCATTCGACTTCTTGAGGATTCAGTGGGAGACTTGAGATCGAATTGAAGAATTGGATTAGATTCATCAAAGAGTTGGTGACGATCAAGCCATTGGTCTAGATTAAGTGGTTGATCAAAAGAGGAGATCACTTTTCGATTGAAGGAGTGGTGTTCAGCCTAGCTTGGACCTCAAGCATCAAAGGTTGGTTTCCTCTTCTCTAATCTAAATCTAGGCTCATATGAGGATCCTATGAAGATTTAGGCATTAATTCATAATAATAAATGGTTATGTTCGCTGCGTTTAATTTCTGTTTTAGCCTAATCTTCACTTTTAGTATCTCATATATTTTCTATGATGATTCGCTTCAAGGAAATCCTCGCGCAATGTGGTGTGTGAATTTGGAAATGAGTTTTCAAAGTTGAATTCACAAAATAATCAATTATTAAGAATATATGCATAGTGTGACGCCCCCCGAAATCCCGGGGATGTGCGGACCCGAGAGCCGAGGTGCATCACTCACGTTCTATACGATCTAATCCAATTCAGAATTCCATAACACAATCATTCAAGGTAACTTACGTAAAACCATCAATAGATTCAAACTAAGTGCCATAGCTTACTATTA
>JACFYI010002086.1:26910-63937 GCA_014898755.1 Handroanthus guayacan
AAAATCGACGATTCAAGAATTTTATTTTTGGGAATTCTCGGGTGTTACACATAGTTATTGAGCTATTAGGGTCACTGAAAATATCTTAACCCTAGATTTCAATTGGGAGATGGAAAATGGAAGGACCGTATTTGTATGGTATGTGTAAGTAGATAAGGTTCATACAAATTAATTCACTAATAAATTGGGCTCTATAGAATTTGAGGTTAAATATCGACTATAGAGATTGAATACTATCGAATTAATAGAGATTAATTCGATGGCGATTAATTAAATTTTTTAATTAATCATAAATCTTAAAGAATTACAAGCTCATGTCTAATTAATTGATAAACTTAGGGGGTCACACTCTTTCTTGATATTATACTCGGGATGAATTTAATGGAAACACTCTAATTAGATTAGAGAAAAATTGCCTAAATCAGTTTTAGGCAAAAGAAAAGGAATTTTGACTAAAAGTCAAAAAATATGACCTAAGTCAAAGTGGATTTTCTTGAATAGATTAATTTGAAGAGTCAAATTAGTCTAATTAAATTAATTATTAATTTAATTCAATTAATTTTAATAGTTGATTTTAATTAATCCAAGTAGAAGAATTAATTTGGAGAGAGATTTTAATTTTGCTAATGCAAGTTGGAAATACATGTAGTATATTAATTAATAAGTTAATTAATATACTACATGGAATATCCTACTTGGATGCTATGTGGACCAATGGAATTTGAAAGAAAGAATCTAAATTCTTTTCTCCAACTTCCATGCCACCTAAACTTCCAAATAGGATGTAAATTGCCCCCCTCGCTCGCTTCCCATGGAGATCACCTCATGGCCAAAAATTAAGAAAGAAAAATCTGAAAATTTTTTAAAGTCTCTCTCTCCCTCCAAAATAACTTTCTCTTCATCTTTTCCATTAGATTTTTGACCTTAAACTTAGATCTAACGATAAGATTGAGAGGATTCAAAGAGAAAGTATGAATTAAGGATCTAAAGTGTGAATCTACATCCTAGATTGAAGAATCAAGTGTTGATTCAAGGGAATTGCTCACAGCATCAAGGATTTTAGGGAGAATTTTTCGGTTTATTCACTAGTTCAAGGTTGATTGAAGATCTTCGTCAAGTTGTGGAGTGGATCATTAAAGAATCAATTAAGGATCAAGTGAAAGGAAAAGGATTCCATCATCTTTAGAAGTTCACGGCTGGATTCAACAATTGATTGGATCAAGGTATTTTTCTCTCCTTTAAATCTAGATCTATACTCATATGGTGATTCTTGAAGGTTTAGGCTATGTGTTCATTATTGATGAATGTAATTTTTATTTCTTCCACTGCAATTGTGATTGTTTTATGCTTTACCTTCACCTTCAAATGGTATCCGAGCCAAACATATGAGCTTGATCTAGATTTCATTAAAACATTAATTCATGTGATGGATTGATATTAAATTTGGTAGTCTTGATTCAATTTGATGAATTGGAGATCACCAAATGGAGCTTGTGACTTGGATTTGTTGAGATCATATGATAATTTTATGCTAGATTTGGATTTGGCATGTTTTAGATTCAATTTAATTGAATGTTGGAATTGTTGGCGTTGATTTTGAAGTTAGATATGGAATTAATATTATTGATTGAGATCAATTATTTTAAAACTCATAGGAGATCAATATACTTGTATTAAATTGGATCTAATGTGATTTGGATAAAAAAATTATACAAATTAAAGCATGAAAAATTAAGATTGTAAAGTGTTCTGTTTTCTGGAAGCTCGTATGCATTGTGTAGGTTTAAGGCTTTTTTATGCTCAATTGATTTTATTTTGGAGCTTCTTGATTTTCTAAATCATCTTAAGTTGGGAATCTATGATTCAAATTTGGTGATTTTTGAAGTCAAGGAGAATTTTCTAAAAATTCTTGAATGAGCACTGTCGAACAAACCCTAGAGTGTTGGAACTGTGCACATACCTATTGTAATCGAGATTTTTTGTGCTCTAATTGATGTTGTTTTTGTGCTTCTTGATTTTCTGAGTCATCTATTATATGTTGGAAACATGTGGTTCAAAATTTGGTAATTTTTGAAGTCAAGGAGAATTTTCTAAAAATTCTTGAATAGGGGCTGCGTGCCAGACCCGAAAATTTGTCAAGAAAAGGTTTCTTGATGTTTTGACCCAATGTATGATGTAATTTAATCTCCTATAGTGTTTTAAATCATCTCCAAGGTGTTGGTGGATCTTGAAAACCTTTAGTTGATTTAAACCAAGATTAATTCCACATTTAGTTGATGAATTATATTGAACAATTTTCAGTGGCAAAACAGTGGCATATGATGCACTAGTTAGCCTTTAGTTATATATTCATGTGATGAATGTTTTATTAATTGTTATTTATTTAATTTCAATCATTTATGTGATAGATGTTTGATGTTGAATGGATGTATGGGATGATTATGAGCCTCATTAAAATGGTTTTAATAAATTGATTTATTGATTGGGTTTGTAATTAAATGGGGCTTGCATGCTTCCTTTCCATCTTGTAAAGAGAGTAGATTTTGGATGATGAGGTCTTCTTTTTCTTTTGATTGAAGGCCATATATATATGCTATATCTTATAATAAAAAAGAAGAAGATGAAAAAGTTCAAGACATAAAGGCCATGTATGCATAGTGATGCATATGTAATAGATATGATCTATTAATTTAATTATTCACCTAAATCACTAAGTAATGCACTAATGACTCTAAGTGCATTATTTGGTCATGGCTCATAATCATTCACCCTAGGAGGATACCAAGTTTTTTTTATTTACTTATTTATGTTATTATCCTTGTGATGTATGGTGATAAATGCTTAGAATAAATAACCTAAATAAGGGTAAATAAAATATTGATGGGTTTTTGGCAATTTCTCAGAAACCCCAACTTGGAAAGTCTAAGTATTTTTCGCAGGAAAAATTATATTAAATTATAATGGATAAATCAAATTGGATTTAATATTTTTTGCCTTCCACCAATAAGTAAATGATATGAGATGCTATCGGGTGGGTATGTTGGCTATGTCTCGTGGGACGTGCCTACTTGGAAAGCTATGATCACTACTTCAAGCATGTGATCCTCTTTTAATTATTTTGATTATGGCATTAGCTACGTCTCATGGGATGATCATAATTGAGTTAATTGTAAAGAATGATTAGTGGGTCAAACTTAACATCAAATAGTATAGATGGTTACGTCTCGTGGGTCTGTACAAAAGATCAAATAAAATATTTTTAGGAGTTGCATAGTTGATGCAATTGGCAAAGTAAGTTACTGACCTAAGGAGTTATTTGTAGATGGTTAAGTCTTGTAGGTTTATGAATAATTTCTAGGGGCCCTAAAACTCACTAGGAAAAATGATTTCCTAAATTTTATGAGAAGGCATAAAATTTGAAGAAAATAGTGGGAGGTAACTCATGATACAAGACCATATCATATTTAATAATGCTTATATTCTCTACTTTACTTTTGTAAATTTATGAAATCGACAAATTCAAATGACTAAAAATTCACTCTCTGTTATTTTGGAAACTAATAAACTCACTGGTCCTAACTATAGTGATTGGCTTAGAAATTTGAAATGCATACTTGATTCTGAAAATGGAACTTATGTTTTGACTCAAAGTCTCCCCGATACGATCCTCGATAATATAATGGAGGACATACGGAAAACCATCAATCGTTGGTAAAAAGATGATCTTCAAACCCGATGTCTAATATTGGCATCAATGTCAAGTGAGCTTCAAAAGTCTCACGAGCACATGAGGCATGCTAGTGAGATACACATGCACTTGGAGTAGTTATACTTGATGCAAATACATTATGAATGTTATAACACTTTCAAGGAATTATTTAGGGTGCGAATGGTTGAAGGATCAAATGTTCACGAGCATGGGTTAAATATAATTTCTTTAATTAAAAAGCTCAGGAAACTTGATGTGATTATGGATAATGATCTTTACATAAACTTAATCCTTCTATCATTGCTAAGCTCATTTGATCAATTCGTCATGAATTTTGACATGAATAAAGTCAAAGTGACAGCTAACGAGATCGTTAATATGCTTGTCACGGCCGAATCTACTATAAAGAGAGACAAGACAGTATTAGTTGTTTCAATCTCAAAGGCCCGAAAGAGCAAGGTGGGGGAAGAAAAAGAAAAGTTCTTCTTCTAAAAGAAAACAAGCTACAAAACCATCAGGTGGAATAAAAAAGAAAGCCAATACTAAAGAGGACAAATACTTTTATTGTGGTAAGATTGGACATTAGAAGAGGAACTGTAAGAAGTATTTGTCTTCTTTGAAAAATAGTATGTTCTTTGTTGAAATTAATCTTTCGATTAACAGTGATATATAGGTATTTGATACCGCGTGTGATTCTCACCTTTGCAAGTCATTGCAGAAGATGCAGATGGCCAAAAAGCTAAGTAAAGGGGATATGATCCTTAAGATGGAAAACGGTACAAGAGTTGGCACCGAAACCTCAGGCCTAGTTACTTTATCTTGTAATAATCAAAAGTCAGAATTGAATAATTATCTCTTTGTACCGTCCTTGTTAAAGAACATCATTTCAATCACCGTATTGGATAAAAAAAATTATGAATTTTCTTGTAAGAATGAAGCTGTTTTTTTTTTTTTTTCTTAAAGATGGTTTTTTAATTGCTACCAGTACATTATCAAATGGGCTTTACATTCTAGATTCTAACTGTACATGATGACAAATTCAACAAGAGAACAAAAGAAAGTGAGATGACCACAACAAATCATACTTGTGGCATGCTAGACTTGGGCATATTTCCAAGAATAGGATAAGTAGGTTAGTTGCCTTAGGGTCACTTTCTGTAAGTAACATTGAGAAGTTACCGACTTACGAATCTTATTTAAAGGGAAAGATGACTAAATCACCGTTTATCGAACAATCGAAGTGTCCTGCTGAACCGTTAGAACTTGTTCGTACGGATGCATGCTGGCTACTAAAAGTTAGTGCTCGAGGTGGTTATAACTATTTCATTACGTTTACTGATGATTATACACGTTTTGGATGGGTGTTTCTTATGAAGAATAAGTTCGAAGCTTTTGAAATGTTCAAAGTGTATAAGAATAAAGTAGAGAAATAACTCTAACATGCATAAAAATTCTTTGATTCGATCGAGGAAGTGAATACTTAAGTGACGAGTTTCTTGATTATCTAGAAGAAAATGGGATTCTTTCATAGTGGACTCCTCCTGCTACACCATAGTTAAATGGTGTGGCGGAACGTAGAAATCATACTTTATTGGACATAGTATGATCTATGACGAGTTTTAAGGATCTTTGTAACACCCCAAAAATTCCCCTAATCAATATTTTAATCCTTCATTTTTCAAACGATAATTTATTCTTCTACTTCAAAAATTTTTTTTTTGCATTCGAAATTTTGTTTATGCATTATTTCGGACCAAACGAGCCAATTAAGTCCAAAATTTTGGCCCAACAAAAATTGATTTCAGCCCAATGAATTCTCATGCCCAAACCAAACTTTCAAAAAAAAAAAAAAAAGATATTGCAGCAGTAAAATTGGCCAAGCTCCCAATTTTTTGGGATATTTCAACCACTTCCATCAATCTCATGCAAAGCTTCTTCAAGAAGCTTGATTAATTGCACCACAAGTCCTTACAAGTTTTCTTTTGCAACAAAGCCCCTCTCTTCCTCTATAAATGTGCTTAACCTTGCATTGTGAGGTTGCTCTTGCATTTACAACATTGAAAGAACGCATTCTTGCTCACACTCTTGCACACACTCTTGCATAAAACACATACAAGCTCTCCCTATCTATAAACATACATACATCTATATTTCCACTTAAAGAAAAATATCTATAACTCATACAATTTCAACAACATTTTCAAAAGAGGAAAGTGTAAAGGGATATACTCCTGAGTGTACTTGGTAAGTTGGCTGATTTTAAGAAGATTTATGAATCCAAAGCTTAAATGAGAGATTTAAGGTTAATAAAGTATTAGCCTAACAAACATGCATGATTTCAATTTTGGCTTAGGTGACTAACTTGCAAGACTTGGAACCCTCAAATCTACCATCTAAGAGCTTAGGACAAGAGTAAGTCTTATGATTTTTCTTGCTTTCTTGGTTGAAATATTATTGTTTCATTTGATTGATCATCTTGGTTCCATTTATGAAAATATGACATGAGCTTAATATTTGAGGTTTTATGTGATCTATTTTGCTCATAAGCTCTATTCTTCCTTGTGATGGAATCATTGGAACCTTGAACACTTTTAATATCCTTACCTTGGGTTGTGATTTGGAGTTGGACTTTGGACAAAGGAAAACCTTAACAAAAACTTCAAAATTTTGATTTTTGGACTTGAATCACCAATTTCATAAAACTTGACATTTTTAAAATTTGAAGACTTGGATTTTTAAAAGATTATGCTTCAAAGGTGTTACTTGAAAAAAAGTCAAAATTTAAAATAATAATAATAATAATAATAATAATATTTACTATTTATAGGTTACTATTCATGTGCGATGGAATAGGTTTTGGGTTGATTCGTAAGCGTGATTTATGACTTGGCACTCTCAATTTCAGAATAGGAGAAGTTCCCTAATAAGGTGCGCCCATGCTTTATCCCACAACATATATTGCCCTTTTATTCCCTTTATGTAGAAGAACTTTCCTGGTAAGGCGCACCTACGCCCTGAATCTAAACATTCTTTGCCCTTTTATTTCTTTTAGGCAGAAGAACTCCTTTTATAGGGCGTGCCCACGCCATATCCCATGACTGTCATGAATAGTAAAATTTTGATTTTTGACCTCTTTTTGCTATTCTAAGTCTATATATCATCTCTTTAAAATGTTTTCAGACATTAGAACAAGTTTTCCTAAGTCCAAGGTTCAATCCGAACTGTTCGTTGAATTCGTTCGATATGTGAATATATAATCTTATTTGGATTTATATGTTTGAATATATTTGTTCTTTCTGAACCTATATGCTTGTTCATTAGGCCCTAGGATAATTCTAGTTGGATTCGAATTGGGCAATATCGAATCATTGATCTGAAGCCCTAGGAATTCCTGTTCGTTGGATAACCCGGAGGAATCCTGGACTCAAGATTCTAAAAGGCTATTCTAAGGCACGTTGTTGACCATGCTTCAAAGTTTGTTAGTGCTACTCAAGTGGCCACTCAAGTAAGCGAAATTGGAGGGATGAGGTATATGTATATTTTGTTGAACTTATAAAAGTAACAGATCCACCAAATATTAGTTTTAGCCTCATATGTTTGTTGACTAATAATATGAACTATTTGTTTCGTATGCCTACATTAATTATTTCAATTTGTTGAATATTGCATTCATAGCTCGATTCTTGCCTTGGTCATTTATTGAATTCTTGCTTTATTTGTCATTTTGTCCATCACTTTTATACCATAAAACTTGTTGGGTTAGTGGACTCATGATTCCAATATTACCATGTAGGTAATTAGCATGGGATTATTGGAGGTTGGAAAGAGCTTCACATTAGCGCGTTGTATTTTGGAACTTGTAAATGTTAACTTAATTAGCTAAGTTAAACTTGTATGGAATTTTAGATACGGGTAGTTTGTATTTGAGGATCATATGATCTAATTTTGAAAATTTTGGCTTGTAAATTATGGAATGTTTTTGGGATATTAAGTAAAGGATGCATTTTGGATTTTTTGTTTTGGTTATTAGTTAGTTATCCATTCATGAATAGCGATACGGACCTAGGGGCGGATGATTTAGGATCCCAGAGCGTTACAATCTTCCTCTTTCATTTTGGGATTATGCCTTGAAAGTGGCAACAAAGTTACTAAACATAGTACCTTCTAAGTCGGTGCCTAAAACACCACATGAGATGTGATATAATAAAGTGCCCTCGTATTCTTATTTGAATGTATAGGGGTCTCCTACTTATGTCAAAAGACTAGTGAAAGATAACTTGGATGCTAGATCCACCTTATACAAATTTGAGGGCTACCCTAGAGAGTTTGCGGCTTATTACTTCTATGATCCTTTGGAACAAAATGTATTTATTTCGAGAAATGCTGAGTTTCTATTAGACAGAAAAAGCAAAATAGTAGAACTTGATAAAGTTCACAATCAAGAAAAAAATCCACAATCAATAAAAACAAATGAACCTCAAAATACACAACTTCCCAGAAGGTTTGACCGAATCAGGAGAAAGCCCAAAAGGTTCGAATTTCTTTATGAAACCGATCAAATGAATAGTCATCCAAAGACCTATAAGGAAGCCATGTCAAAAGTGGATTCAAGACATTGACAACAAGCCATGCAGTTCAAAGTGGACTCATGTGCTCCAACAGGTATGGACCTTAGTTAATCCACCAAAGGGTATAGTACCCGTTGGATGCAAATGGATTTTCAAGCGTAAGTTGGGAGTTAATGAAAAGGTTGTGACCTATAAAGCAAGATTGGTGGCTAAAGGATATGCCTAGCGACTGGGTATAGACTTTGAGAAAACCTTCTCACCGGTTGCAATGCCTAAGTCCATTAGGATTTTGCTTGCTATAGCTGTATATTATGGCCATGAGATATGGCAAATGGACGTGAAAATTATTTTTCTCAATGGTAATCTCAATAAAGATATTTATATAGAGTAACTAGAGGGTTTTACATCCAATGGGAGCAAGCAAAAGGTTTGCAAGCTCCAAAGGTCCATTTATAAACTCAAGCAAGCTTCTCGAAGTTGGAACATACGTATTGATGAGATAGTTAAAGTGTTTAGCTTCATAAAAAATATGTATGAGCCTTGTGTGTATAAAAAGAGTAGTGGGAGCATGGTGTAGTTCTTAGTGCTTTATGTAAATGACATCCTACTTATTGGGAATAATGTGGGAGCGTTAGAGTATATTAAAGCATGGTTATCTACACAATTCTCCATGAAAGATTCAGAAGAGGCATCTTTTGTACTGAAAATACGGATCTATAGAGATAGATCAAAAATATTGTTGGAGCTCTCTCAAAGCCTGTACATAAATAAAATATTAAAAAACTTTAGTATGGAAGAATCCAAGAGGGGATTCCTTCCTATGAGACATGAATTACATCTTTCTAAGTATATGGCCTAAGACGCAGGACATTTGGCATACCTTATGCCTCTGCTATAGGAAGTATAATGTATGCTTTGAATCCAACCCTGGTGAGAGTCACTGGAGTGCCGTAAAAACAATTCTCAAGTACTTAAGAAAAATTAAGGAATTGTTTCTCGTTTACGGTGATAGAGAATTGAAACTGGAAGATTTTTTAGATTCTAGTTTTCAATCTGATATAGATGATAGTAAATCCATTTTCGGATTTATTTTTTGTCTTAATAACGGTGCAGTAAGTTGAAAAAGTTCCTAGCAAGATACCACGGCCAACTCAACGATTGAGGCAGAATACATAGAGCATCAGATGTTGCAAAAGAGGGTGTTTGGATGAAAAACTTCATCCAATAGTTGGATGTATCTCCCAGCATTGCCGAGCCTATTTCATATTTTGTGACAATAATGGAGTCATCACGAAAGCAAAGGAGCTAAGATCTTATCAGCGTTCCAAGCACATTGTGAGGCGTTATCACTTGATTCAGGAGATCATTGATAGAGGCGACATTAGAGTAGAACAAGTTATCTCAGAAGAGAATAAATATAGCAGATCCACTAACTAAGCCGCTTATCCAGAAGGTCTTTGAGAGACATCTTGAGAAGATAGGCCTAAGGAATATGAGTAATTGGCTTTATGGCAAGTGAAAGATTGTTAGAGTGGTGCTCTGCAGCTAATTAGATTTGGCTTGTAATAACTGCTCTTGTATAAACAATCTTATTTTTATAATATGAATAAAATAGCCATCTTCTTCATATCCTCGTAAATTATCTCATCAACAATCGATATGGAAGAAGTCCTCTGGATCATACAAGGCTATGAGACTGGGTCACGCATATGATGGTGATCATGAAATTAATATCTAGATGTCTTGATCTTAAATGCTCCAAGTTATAGAATATTTGACACGGTGACATCTTAGATTCGGATAGGCTTGCACTGACGATGCATAATTCAAGGAGCTAAATTATCACCCCATTTCATTGGTGATTGGTGTAGTTGACACCGGTATATGTTAGTGGATGCTTATCAGAAGAACAAGTTCACTGAGAGACCCGATATACAGAATTCCATGAGGTAGCCGTAGTGGCATTCAGTGATAAATTATTCTCTATTTTACGACAGTACATAAAATTAGTCTTTATACTTGAGGGACTATGGTAACCTTATGGTGGGTCCTTGTTTTTTGATGTGCATCTCGATCAATTTTTAGCGGATTACATGAGGTACACATTGGGAACAAACTATCTACGCATAAAGGTTTGTGAGTTCCAAGATAGGATCTATTTTTCTCATCTTGATGAATGAGATATATCTCCTATGTTTTTTATGATGATTCGATTTAAGAAAATCCTTGCGCAAGATGGTGTTTCGATTTGGAAAGAAGTTTTCAAAGTTGAATTCACAAAAAAATCGATAATTAAGAATAGATGCATAGTTATTGAGCTATTACGGTCACAAAAAATATCTTAACCCAAGGTTTCAATTGGGAGATAAAAAAACGGAGAGACAATTCTTGCATGGTATGTGTAAGTAGATAAGGTTTATACAAATTAATTCACTAATAAATTGGGCTCTATGGGCTTGAGGTTAGACATCGACTATGGAGATTGGGTACTCTCGAATTAATAAAAATTAATTTGATAAGTGATTAATTAAATTGTTTAATTAATCATAATTCGTAAAGAATTACGAGCCTATGTCTAATTAATTGATGAACCTAGAGGGTCACACCCTTCCTCAATATTATCCTCGAGATGAATTTAATGAAAATTCTCTAATTAGATTAGAGAGAAATCGCCTAAATTGATTTTAGGCAAAAGAAGAGGAATTTTGACTAAAATACAAAATATTTGACCTACATCAAAGTGGATCTTCTTGAATAGATTAATTTGAAGAGTCAAATTAGTCTAATTAAATTAATTGTTAATTTAATTCAATTAATTTTAATAGTTGATTTTAATTGATCCAAGTAGAAGAATTAATTTGGAGAGAGATTTTAATTTTGCTAATGCCAAGTTGGAAATACATATAGTACATTAATTAATGAGTTAATATGGAATATCCTACTTGGATGCTATGTGAACCAATGAAATTTGAAAGGAAGAATTTAGATTCTTCCCTCCAACTTTCTTGCCACCTAAACTTCCAAGTAGGATATAAATTGGTCCTCCCTTCACATGGAGATCACCTCATGACCGAAAATTAAGAAAGAAAAATCCAAGAATTTTTTAAAGTCTCTCTCTCCCTCCAAAATAACTTCTTCTTCATCTCTTCCATTAGATGCTTAACCTTAAGCTTAGATCTAACCATAAGATCGAGAGAATTCAAAGAGGAAGTGCGGATCAAGAATCTAAACTGTGAATCTATATCCTAGATTGAAAAATCAAGTATTCATTCAAGGGAATAGCTAACGGCCTCAAGGATTTTTGGGAGAATTTTTTGATTTATTCACTAGTTCAAAGGTTGATTGAAGATCTTCTTCAAGTTGTGGAGTGGATCATTGAAGAATCAATCAAAGATCAAGTGAAAAGAAGAGGATTCGGTCATCTTTAGAAATTCATGGTCGGATTCAACAATTGATTAGATCAAGGTATTTTTCTCTCCTTTAAATCTAGATTTATGCTCATATGATGATCATTGAAGGTTTAGGCTATATATTCATAGTTGATGAATGTAACTTTTAATTCCTTCCGCTGCAATTTTGATTATTTCATGCCTTACCTTCACCTTCATTGAAAATGTAGTATCTAAAAAGACTGTTGGAGTTAAAATAATAGGTGATCTAGCTTGAAGCATTATTGAGATTTTTTTGAAAACTTTTTGTGACTTGTGATTGAATCTCTTTGGCTTCATAATCTTGATAATGACCCATTGGTTTCTTGATTGATTTCCTTTGCCAATACCCTGATAGTTGATGAACTTGGACGTTTGGACTTGACCTTGATATTTTTCTTATTAATGTTCATGTATAAATCATCATCAAAAGCTTTAAGATTTCATGTGCCTATCTTGTGCCATAAATAGAAGAAAAAAAAAAATCAAGCTTGAGCGCACTAGCACCTAAGATATAAACTTTTGGCCATCTGGGTGATGCGGTGTTGAAACGCGCAATCTAGAAACACCTCTTGAGATTTTAAGCCTCTTTTGCCTTGATTTGTCTATGGTTCACTCTTTCGCGAAGTTTTAAGCTTGAAATATGTTTTATATGTCCAAGACACGATTTGAAATGATTGTTTATGTCCGATATTATTTTAAATTGATTATTATTTAAAAATCAAATGATCGATATTGATAAAATCCTTTTTAAACTTGAGTATTGTTCGTATTATTGGGCCAGGTAGCCACTAGAGATCCAGTTGGGTAGTGTTGGATCGTTGGTTTGTCTCCTATAGGGTTTCCTATTTGTGGGATAGTTCCACGATTGCCTGAAGACAGGCTTTCCAAAGGACCGGTTCATGACACGTGGTCGACTGTGCCTATTTGTTATTTGTGTTGTCCCTTTCTGAGTTGCCACTCGAGGGAGGAATGAGATGGGTAAGGGATTTGATTTGATATATTCAGGAGAAATAAGGGAGATAGATCCACCAAATACTAGTTCTGCCATTTTATTATTGAAATTATCATTGTGATGATTTTGGACTTCTTGAACTCTATTATTATCATTTGGTTTATCTCGTAATCTTTTTGTTCATTACCTTACTTTTCTTTCCTAACCATAATCTCTTACTAAGTCATTCGAACTTACGTTTCATTTTATCTTATATAGGTAATTAAATTCAGAAATTTTGTTAAGACTTATGATTATTTAAATCACAAGATCTTGGGTTATTCTAGTTATGAACTTGTATTTATATTTGTAATAACTTGGTATTGTAATTTTGGAATATTTATATAATGAGGGATCTTTCTTTTATTTTTTTTTTGGGTACTTGATTAAGCATTATGATTATGATCTTGTGATGTTTGGTACTTTTATTAAGTTATATTCTGTGGTTTCAGTTTGGACCTCCCTCTCCCGGTGACGGCCTTGTTAGAGTAGTGTCCCACAGCCAATTAGATTTGGCTTGTAATAACTGCTCTTGTGTAAACGAGCTTATTTTTGCAATATGAATGAAATGGCTATCTTCTTCATATCCTCATGAATTGTCTCATTAACAATTGATATCGAAGAAGTCCTCTAGATCATATAAGGCTATGAGACTAGATCACGCATATGATAGTGATAGTGATCTTGAAATTTGTCTCCAGATGTCTTAATTTTAAATTTTCTAAGTCATAGAATGTTTGACATGAGAACATCTTAGATTCAAACAGACTTGCACTAACGATACATAATTCAAGGAGTCAAATTATTGCCCTGTTTCATGGGTAATCGGTGTAGTTGACATTGGTGCATATTAGTGGGTACTTGTTAGAAGAAAAAGTTCACTAAGAGACCCAACATAGAGAATTCCATGAGATAGCCATAGTGGCATTCAGTGATGGTATTTTCTGTCTTACGATAGTGCATATAATTTAGTCCTTAGACTTGAGGGACCAAGGTAAGCTTATGGTAGGTCCTACTTCTTTGATGTGCATCTTGATTACTTATTAGCGGATCACATGAGATGCACGTTGGGTGCAAGCTATCTATGCATAGAGGTTTGTGAGTTTCAAGAAAGGATCCATTTCTTTGTCTTGATGAATGAGAATATCTCCTGTGTTTTCTATGATGATTCAATTCAAGAAAAATCCTTGCGCAAGGTGGGGTGTCGATTTGGAAAGGAATTTTCAAAGTTGAGGACACAAACGAATCAATCATTAAGAATAGAAGCACAGTTATTAGGCTATTAGGAATGCCAAAAATATCTTGACCCTATACCACAATCAGGAGACAAAAAACAGAGGGACCGTATTTGCACAGCACACATAATTCACACCATAATTAATTCACCAATAAATTAGACTCCATAGGCTTGTGGTTGGATATCAACTATGGAGATTGGATACTCTAGAATTAATAGAGATTAATCATATGAGTGACTAATTAAATTGTTTAATTAATCGTGAATCGTAAAAGTTACAAGCCCATATCTAATTAATTGATTAACCTAATGGGTCACACGCCTTTCTAGATTAAGTCACTGTATGGATTTATAGTGGAGATTCTCTAATTAGATTAGAAAAAATCGTCTAAATTAGATTTAGGCAAAAAAAGATAGAATTTTGACTAAAAGTCAAAATATTTGACTAAAGTCAAAATTGGTCCTCTTGAATAGATTAATTTGAATAGTCAAATTATTCTAATTAAATTAATGGTTAATTTAATTCAATTAATTTCAATAGTTGAATTAATTGATTAAAAAAGACAATTTAAATTATGAGAAAAATTATAATGGATATTTAAAATTAATTAGAATCTATGTAGCACTTTAATTAATTATTAATTAAAATGCCATATAGATTACCCAACCTGGATGCCAACTAGGCCAAGATATTATGAAGAGAAAAATCTAGATTCCTCTCTTCAAAACCACCTTGCCAACTAAGTATCCAAGTTGGCAAGGATCACACTATAAATACCACTCCATAACCATCCCCAAAAATTCGGCCACTTTAGTTTTTTAGATAAAAAATTGTGTTGAAAATTTTCCCTCCTATTCTCTCTCAAGTCTTCTTCATCGCTTTCCACAAATTCCTACTTGGATCTAACATCCAACCAATAGATCCAAGTGACATTCAAAGAGGAAGAGTGGATCAACATTAGAGGTGTGAGTTCACATCAACTTAGAGATTTAAGGTTGATCATTCATGCTTCATTGTTCACAGTTTTGAAGTGAAATTGAAAGATAATTTTTCAATCCAAGGCTAGCAAGTTTTGGTGATCAAGGCTTCAAGGAGAAATTGAAAATTTGATCAAGATTTGGAGAAGATCTTTGAAGTTTGAAGTGGATCAAAGAGTTGATAAAAGTGAGAGAACAAGTTTCGATCTCTTGAGGTTGTTTTGGTCAAGCTTGACATTCAAGGATCAAGGTTGGTTTGCTCATAAAAGGATCCTTTGAGAGTTTAGGCATTGATTTATGTTGATGAATATATGTTTTTACTGCGTTTTTGTTTTGATTTAGCCTAACCTTCACTTTCAAGTGGTATCCGAGCCAATCATATGAGCTAGTTTTTAAATTCGTTAAGACATTAATTCATGTGATGAATTGATGTGGATTTAGAGATCTTGATTCAATTTAATGAATTGGAGGTCACTAGATCATCTGTGAGGCTTGCATCTATCTGAATTATGTGATAATTGATGCTATAAGTTAATCTGGCATGATTTGAATTCAATTTGATTGAATGTTAGAGTTGTTGGTGTTGATCTTGATGTTAGATGTGGAATTAATGTTGATTACTATAATTAATTCTGGTAAAATTATTTTAAGACTCTTAGGAGATCAATATACATCTTAGATTGGATCTAGTATGATTTGGATAAAAAATTACATGAATTAGAGCATGAAAAATATGTTAAGAACATGTTGAGTTTTTTGGAAAATCGACTGCAGTAACCTCTCGGGTTTGATATATTTTTGTGCATTATATGGCTTTGTTTTTATGCTCTTTGATTTTCTAAATCATCTAGCATGTGTTTAGAACCTTTGTTTTAAATTTGGTAATTTTTGGAGTCAAGAAGAATTTTCTAAAAATCTTCGAATATGCATTGCCAATCAAACCCGAGAGTAGATTACATTTTTCAATGACCTTATAGAAATAAAATTATTTCATGCTCTAATTGATGTTGTTTTTATGCCTCTTGATTTTCTAAGTCATCTACAATGAGTTGGGAACTCTTGGTTCAAATTTGGAGACTTTTTTACCTAAGGAGAATTTATTAAAATTTTTGAAAAGGGGGCTGTCGGTCAGACCCGCATCTAATTTTGTTTCTCCCACTTAAAATTCGAATAATGTTTTGATCCAATTGTTGATGTAATTTTATCTCCTATAGTATTTTAAATCATTCCTAAGGAGTTGGTGGGTTTCAGAAACTTTTAGGTGATTTAAAACCAAGCTTAATTCCACATTTAATTTATGATTTACATTAAACAACTTATAGTGGCAAAACAGTGGCATGTAATGCACTTTTGGTCTTTAATTATATGTTCATGGGATGAATGTTTAATTAATTGTTGTGCATTTAATTTCAAGTATTTATGTGATGGATGTTTGATGTTGAATAGATGTATAGGATGATTATAAGTCTCATTAAAATTGTTTTAATGAATTGATTTATTGATTGGGTTTGTAATTAAATGGGGCTTGCATGCCTCCTTTCTATCTTGTAATGAGAGTAGATTTAGGATAATGAGGTTTTCCTTTCCTTTTAATTGAAGGCCTTGTATGCATGGTATATCTTGTAATCAAGAAGAAGAAAATAAAGGAGCTCAAGACATGAAGGCCATGAATGCATGGTGATGCATATGTCATAGATAGGATCTATTCATTTAGTTACTCACCTAAATCACTAAGTAATGCACTAATGGCTCTAAGTGCATTATTTGGTCAAGGCTCATAGTCCACCCTAGGAGCATGCTAGGTTGTTTTATTTACTTATTTATGATTATTATCCTTGTAATGCATGGTAATGTATGCTTAGGATAGATAACCAAAATAAGAGTAAATAAAATATTGATGAGGTTTTCGCAATTTTTCAAAAACTCTCACTTAGAAAGGCTAAGTATTTTTTGCAAGAAAAATTATATTAAGTTATAATAGACAAATTAAATTAGATTTAATATTTCATGCATTCCACCAATAAGTATGTAACATGAGATGCTACCAAGTGGGTATGTTGGCTATGTCTCATGAGACGTGTCTACTGGAAAGCTATGATTGCTATTTCAAGCATATGATGCTCTTTTAATTAGTTCGATTATGGCATTGGCTACGTCTCGTGGGGTGATCATAATTGAATTAATTGTAAATAATGATTAATAAGTCAAACTTAACATCAAATAGTATAGATGACTACATCTCGTGGATCTATACGAAAGATAAGGCAAAATATTTTTAGGAGTTGTATAGATGGTGCAATTGGTAAAGTAAGTTACCTACCTAAGGAGTTATTTATAGATAGCTACGTGTTGTGAGTCAATGATCAATTTCTAAGGGCCCTAAAACCGAGTAGGAAATATAATTTTTCAAATTTTATGAGAGGGCATAAAATTTGAAGAAAATAATGGGAGGTAACTTATGATACAAGACCATATTATATTTAATAATATTGCACAAATAAATATTTATATTCTCTTCTTTGCTTTTATAAATTTTTTAAATCAACAAATTCAAATGACTAAAATCCACTCGTCGTTATTTTGGAAGCTTATAAACTCATCAATCCCAACTATAGTGATTAGTTTAGAAATCTAAAAATTGTTCTTGATTCCGAAAGAGGACTTATTTTTTGATTCAAAGTCCCCTCAATACAATCCCCAATAATGCAACGGAGGATATGCGGAAAATCGTCAATCGTTGGCGAGAGGATGATATTTAAACCCGATGTCTAATATTGGCATCAATGTCAAGTGAGTTTCAAAAGTCTCACGAGCACATGAAGCATGCCAGTGAGACACGCATACACTTGGAAGAATTATAGTCGGTGCAAACGCATTATAAATGTTAGAACTCCTCCAAGGAATTGTTTAGCACCTGAATGGTTGAAGGATTAAATGTTCAAGAGCATGATTTAAAAATGATCTCTTTAATTGAAAAACTCATGAAACTTGATGTTGTTATGGATAATGATCCATATATAGACTTAATCCTTCAATCATTGTAAGCTCATTTGACCAATTTATCATGAATTTCAACATAAGTAAACTCGATGTGACGGTTAACGAACTTGCTAATATGCTTGTCACGATCGAGTCTATATGAAGAAAGACAAGACGATATTGGTTGCTTCAACTTCAAAGGCCCGCAAGAGCAAGGCGGGGAAGAAAGGGATGAAAAGTTCTTCTTCTAAAAGAAAACAAGTTTCAAAACCATTAGGTAGAATCAAGAAGAAAGCCATTACTAAATGCTTTTATTATGAAGAAATTAGGCATTGGAAGAGGAATTGTAAGAAATATTTGGCTTCTTTGAAAAATGGTATGCTCTTCGTTGAAGTTAATCTTTCAATTAACAGTGATATATGGGTATTTAATACCGCATGTGGTTCTCACCTTTGCAAGACGTTGGAGGGATTGCAGAGGCCCAAAAAGCTAAGTATAGGGGATATAATCATCAGGATGGGAAACAGTGCAAAAGTTGACTCTGAAACCTCAGGCCTAGTTACTTTAATTAGTAATAATCGAAAGTAAAAATTGAATAATTATCCCCTTGTACTATTCTTATTAAAGAATATTATTTCAATTCCCGTATTAGACAAAGAGAATTTTGAATTTTATTACAAGAATGAAAAGTGTTTTTCTCTGAAGATGGTTCTTTAATTGCTACCTGTACACTAACAAGTGGGCTTTGCACTCTAGATTCTAACTTTACATTATTGCAAATTTAACAAGAAAACAAAAGAAGGTTAGATGACCATAACCAAGCATATTTGTGGCATACTAGACTTGGGCATATTTTCAAGAATAGGATAAGTAGAATGGCTGCCTTAGGGTCACTTTCTATAAGTGACATTGAGAAATTATCGACTTGCAAGTCTTGTTTAAAGGAAAAGATGACTAAGTCACCGTTTGTTGGATCATAGGAGCGTACCACCAAACCGTTAGAACTTGTTCATAGGGATGTATATGGGCCACTAAGAGTTAGTGCTCAAGGTGTTATATTACTTCATTATGTTTACAAATGATTATACACATTTTGGATGGGTGTTTCTTATGAAAAACAAGTTTGAAATTTTTGAAATGTTCAAGGGGTATAAGAATGAAGTGAAGAAACAACTCGAGCTAAGTATAAAAACTTTTTGATCCGATTGAGGAGGCGAATACTTGAGTGATGAGTTTCTTGATTATTTAGAAAAGAATGAGATTCTCTCACAGTGGACTCTACCTGCTACACCACAGTTGAATGGTGTGGCAGAATGTAGAAATCTTACCTTGTTAGACATAATATGATCTATGATGAGTTTTACGGATCTCCCTCTTTCATTTTGGGGCTATGCCCTTAAAACGGCGTCAAAGTTACTAAACATAGAACCTTCTAAGTCGGTGCCCAAAACGTCACATGAGATGTCATATAATAAAGCGCTCTCATATTTTTATTTGAAGGTTTGGGGGTCTCCTACTTATATCAAAAGACTAATGGAAGATAAGTTGGATGCTAGATCCACCTTATGGAAATTTATAGGTTATTCCAGAGAATTTGTGGATTATTATTTCTACGATCCATCAGAACAACAGGTGTTTGTTTCAAAGAATGCCACTTTCTTAAAGAAGGAGTTTCTATTAGATAAAAAAGGCGAAGTAGTAGAACTTGATGAAGTTCACAATCAAGAAAAAAATCGACAACTAATAAAAGCAAATAAACTTCAAAGCACACAACTTCCCAAAAGGTCTGACTGAATTAGGAGAATCAGGATAGCCCTAAAGGTTTTGATTTATTCATGAGATCGATCAATTGGATAGCGATCCAAAAATCTATGAAAAAGCCATGTCAGGCGTGGATTCGAGACACTGGCAACATGCTATACAGTTCGAAATAGACTCCATGTACTCCAATAAGGTGTGGACCCTAGTTGATCCACCAGAAGGTATAGTACCCGTTGGATGCAAATGGATCTTCAAGTGTAAGTTGGGAGTTAATGGAGAGGTTGTGACCTATAAGGCAAGGTTGGTGGCTAAAGATATACCCAATAACCAAGTAAAGACTTTGAGGAAACCTTCTCGCCTATTGCAATGCCTAATTTCATTAGGATCTTACTTGCCATAGCTGCATATATGGCTATGAGATATGGCAGACGAATATGAAAACCGCTTTTCTTAATGGTAACCTCGATAAAGAAATTTATATGGAGCAACTAAAGGGCTTCACATCCACTTGGAGCAAGCAAAAGATTTGCAAGGTCCAAATATCTATTTATAGACTTAAGCAAGCGTCTCGAAATTGGAACATACGTTTTGATGAGATAGTCAAAAGGGTTGGCTTCATAAAAAATGTGTATAAGCCCCATGTGTTTAAGAAAACTAGTGGGAGCACGATGTAGTTTTTAGTGCTTTATGTAAATGACATCCTACTCATTAGGAATGATATGGGAGCGTTAGAGTGTACTAAAACATGATTATCTATACAATTCTCCATGAAAGATTTAGGAGATACATCTTTTGTATTGAAAATAGGGATCTATAGAGATAGACCTAAAATATTGTTGGGGCTCTCCCAAAGTCCGTATATAGATAAAATACTAAAGCAGTTTAATATGGAAAAATCCAAGAGAGAGTTCCTTCCTATGAGACGTGGGTTATATCTCTCTAAATATATGGCCCCAAAAATAGAAGAAGAGAGACGTAGGATGTCGGCATACCTTATGCCTTAGCTATAAGAAACATAATTTATACGGTGCTGTATGCGAGATCGAATGTAGCATATGCTCTAAATGTTACGAGGCGCTTTCAATCCAACCCTTGTGAAAGTCACTGGAGTGCCATAAAGATAATTTTAAAGTACTTGAGAAGAACTAAAGAATTGTTTCTCGTTTATGGCGATGAAGAATTAAAACTAGAAGAGTTTTCGAATTCTAGTTTCCAATCCAATATAGATGACAGCAAATCTATTTCTGGATTTATATTTTGCATTTATAACGGCACAGTGAGCTAGAAGAGTTCCAAGCAAGGTACCACCACCGATTCCACCATAGAGGCAGAATATATAGTAGTATCAGATGCTGCAAAAGAAGATTTTTGGATGAAAAACTTTATCCAAAAGTTAGATGTAATTCCTAGCATGGCTTAGCCCGTTGTCATTTTCCAAACGAAAGAGCCAAGATCTTATCAACATTCCAAGCACATTATGAGGCGTTATCACTTGATTCGAGAGATCATTGATAGAGGCGATATTAAAGTGGAACAAGTTGTCTCAAAAGAGAATAAATATAGCAGATCAACGAACCAAGCCGCTTATCCAGAAAGTCTTTGAGAGACATCTTGAGAAGATAGGCTTAAGGAGTATGAGTAATTGACTTTATGGGAAGTGGGAGATTGTTAGAGTAGTGCCTTGCAGTCAATTAGATTTGGCCTGTAATAACTACTCTTGTATAAACGATCTTATTTTTGTAATATGAATGAAATGGCCATCTTCTTCATATCCTCGTTAATTGTCTCATCAACAATTGATATGGAAGAAGTCCTCTAGATCATATAAAGGTATAAGACTAGGTCACGCATATGATGGTGACTATGAAATTAGTCTCCAGATGTCTTGATCTTAAATTTTCCAAGTCATAGAATCTTTGACACGAGAACATCTTAGATTCGGACAGACTTGCACTAACGATGCATAATTCAAGGAGTTGAATTATTGCCTCGTTTCATGGGTAATTAGTGTAGTTGACACTAGTACATGTTAGTGGGTGCATATTAGAAAATAAGTTCACTAAGAGACCCAATATAGAGAATTCCATGAGATAGCCATAGTGGCATTCGGTAATGGATTATTCTCTGTCTTATTATAGTGCATATAATTAATTCTTAGACTTGAGGGGCCATGGTAACCTTATGGTAGGCCTTTATTCTTTAATATGCATCTCAATCACTTATTAGTGGATCACATGAGACGCATATTGGGTGCAAGCTATCTATACTTAGAGGTTTGTGAGTTCCAAAAAGGGATTCGTTTCCTCGTCTTGATGAACGATAATATCTCCTATATTTTCTATGATGATTCAATTTAAGAAAATCTTTGTGCAAGTTGGTATGTTAATTTGGAAAGAAGTTTTCAAAGTCGAGGACACAAACGAATCAATCATTAAGAACAGAAGCATAGTTATTGGGCTATTAGGCATGCCGAAAATATCTTAACTCTGGGCCACAATCGGGAAATGAAAAACAGAGGAACAATATTTGCACGGCATGCGCAAGTAGGTAAAGTTCACACCATAATTAATTCACCAATAAATTTGGCTCTATAGACTTGTTATTAGACATCGACTATGGAGATTGGTTACTCTAAAATTTATAGAAATTAATCCTATAAGTGATTAATTAAATTGTTTAACTAATCGTGAATTGTAAAAGTCACGAGCTCATGTCTAATTAATTGATGAACCTAATAGGTCACGCGCCACTCTCGATTAAGTCATAGTATGGATTTAGAGTGGAGATTCTCTAATTAGATTAGAGAAAATCGTCTAAATTAGATTTAGGCAAAAAAAGAAAGAATTTTGACTAAAAGTCAAAATTGGTCCTCTGGAATAGATTAATTTGAAAAGTCAAATTATTCAAATTAAATTAATGGTTAATTTAATTCAATTAATTTTAATAGTTGAATTAATTGATTCAAAAAGACAATTTAAATTAAGAGGCAAATTATAATGGATATTTAAAGTTAATTAGAATCTATGTAGTAGTTTAATTAATTATTAATTAAAATGCCAGATGGATTACCCAACTTGGATGCCAATTAAGCCAAGATATTTTGAAGAGAAGAATCTAAATATTTTGAAGAGAAGAATCTCGATTCTTCCCTCCAAAATTACCTTGCCAACTAAGTATCCAAATTGGCAAGGATCACACTGTAAGTACCACCCCATAACCACCCCCAAAAATTCAGCCACTTCAATTTTTTAGTTTAAAAATTGTGCTAAAAATTTTTTCTCCAATTCTCTCTCAAGTCTTCTTCATTTCTCTCTACAAATTCATACTTGGATCTAACATCTAACCAATAGATCCAAGTGACATTCAAAGAGGAAGAGTGGATCAATATTGGAGGTGTGAGTCCACATCAACTTAGAGGTCAAAGGTTGATCATTCATGCCTCATGATTCACGATTTTGAAGTGAAATTGGAAGATAATTTTTTGATCCAAGGCTAGCAAGTTTCGGTGATCAAAGCTTCAAGGAGAAATTGAAGATTTGATCAAGATTTGGAGAAGATCTTTGAAGCTTGAAGTGGCTCAAGGAGTTGATAAAAGTGGGAGAACAAGTTTCGATCTCTTGAGGTTGCTTCAGTCAAGCTTGACATTTAAGGATTAAGGTTGCTTTTCTTATCTTTAATCTAAATTCTATACTCATATGAGGATCCTTTGAAAGTTTAGGCATTGATTCAAGTTGATGAATGTATGTTTCTACCACGTTTTGTTTTGATTTAGGCTAATCTTCACTTTTAGGCCTGACTTAGCAATAAATGTTCTAGGTTTGCGGTGTTACAATTATATTTCCAATACGTAAGATGCCTCTCCCAAGTTTTTCATGGAGAATTAAATAGACAACCAAGCCTCAATTTACTCTAATGCCCCTACCTCATTACCAATGAGAAGGATGTTATCTACATAAAATACTAAAAACTATACCATACTCCCACTAGTTTTCTTATAAGTACATGGTTCGTACATATTTTTTATGAAGCCAAAACTTTTGACAGTCTCATCAAAACATATGTTCTAGCTCCGAGATGCTTGTCTTAGTCCATAAATGAATATAAACTTTTTGCTTACTCCCACTCAATATAAAGCCTTCCAGTTGCTCCACATAGATTTCTTTGTCAATATTTCGATTGAGAAAAACGATCTTCACATCCCTTTGCCATATTTCATAGTTATAATATATAGTTATGGCTAGCATGATACTAATGGGATTGGCATTGCAACCTGTGAGAAAATCTCCTCAAAGTCTATGCCCGATCTTTGGGTATAGCCTTTGGCAATAAAGCTTGCCTTGTAAGTTACAACCTCTTCATTCACTCCTAGCTTGCACTTGAAAATCTATTGACAACTAATGGGAATACCTTCCAGTGAATCAACTAAGGTCCAAACTTTATTGAAGTACATGGAATCCATTTCGGATTGCATTGCTTCTTGGTAGCGTCTTGAATCCATTTCCAACATGGCTTCCTTACAGGTTTTTGGATCATTATCCGTTTGATCAGTTTTGTGAAGGATTCCGTACTTGTCGGGCTTCTTTGTTACACAATTGGTCTTTCTAGGAACTTGTGTGATATTTGTTTCATTTACTTTTATTGATTGTGAGTTTTCTTGACTATCATGAACTTCATCAAGTTCAATGATATTACCTTTTGTATCTAATAGAAACTCCTTTTCCAAGAAAGTAGTATTCCTTGAAACAAGTACTTTTTTTTTTGAAGGATTGTAAAAATAATAACCCAAAGACCCTCTTGGGTAACTCACGAAATTGCATAAGATGGATCCAACTTATCTCCTATTAGTTTCTTAACATAAGTGGGATACCCCCATACTTTTGAGGTATGAGTATGAAGAAATTTTACCGTACCACATTTCATGTGGTGTTTTGAACATCAATGTTGAAGGTACTATATTTAGTAACTTTACCATCATAGTGAGGGCATAACACTAAAATGAAAAAGAAAGATACATAAAACTCATCATAGAATGTATAATGTCAAACAAAGTATGGTTTTTATGTTCCGATACACCATTAAGTTGTGGTATACCAAGAAGAGTCCACTATAAAGATAACCAAGAAATTCTTCACTTAAGTATTTGCCTCCTTGATCAAATCGAAATGTCTTAATACATGGGCCGAGTTGTTTCTCTACTTCATTCTTATATTTTTTGAACTTTTCAAAGGCTTCGAATTTCTATTTCGTAAGAAAGTCTCTTCCAAAGCGAGTATGATAATCGATAAATATAACGAAGTAGTTAAAACCACCTCTTGCAATAACTTTTAGTGGCCTACATACATTCGTATAAACTAATTCTAACAGAGTTGTAGTACGATCAGACTGACCCTTAAAATGTAACTTGGTCATTTTTCCCTTTAAACAAGATTCACAAGTAGATAACTTCTCTATATCACTTATAGACAGTGAACCCGAGGTTACCAACTTGCTAATCCTACTCTTGAAAATGTGCCCAAGTGTAGCATACCACAAATATGCTTGACTACAGTTATTTATTTTTCTTTTGTTGCCTTGTTGAACTTGAAATAGTACGAAGTTAGAGTCTAAGGTGTATAACCCATTTGAGAGTGTCCCCATTACTATTAAAGAACCTTCTTTTGTAATAAAATACTTTCCATTCTTGAAAAAAGATTCATAATTCTCTTTGTCTAAAATAGGAATAGAAACAATGTTCTTTAATAGCGACGGTACATAAAGACATTCTTTTAGAACTAATTTCTTTTCACTACAGGCTAAAGTAACTTGGCTCGAAGCTTCGGCGTCAACTCTTACACTGGTTCTAATCCTTAGGATCACATCCCCTTTACTTAGCTTTTCCACTTTCTCCATCCCTTGCAACAAGTTGCAAAGGCAAAAACCACAAGCGGTAGGGGTGTTCACGGTCCGATTTGGTTCCATTTTGAAGCAAAAATCAATCCGATCCGGACTAGAAAAATTGTATTGGATTGGTTTGGTTCGGTTTGATTTTTTTCATATAACCAAACCAATCTAAATCGGTTTGGATTGGATCAGTTTGTTCGGTTTGAAAAAAAAAAAAACAACAACAACAACAACATCTAATTAAAGGCAAAGAAAAAAAATGAATCCAAAAAAATTTAATATTCATCACAAATACATCATCTCCAAGTAATAAAAAACACAAGAAAAAAGATACAATATCCGAATAGAACAAATTAAGAAGAAGTTAGCATCTTCATACTTAGTGAACAACAAATAGGGGGAAAAAAAACACAACAATCTTGGCTAAAGAATTTTTTTCAACAAGAGCTTCACAAAAAAATTGTATATATCCCTTCACAAGTCCAATATTTTGAATTAAAATTAATACTAATAGTATACTTGTAATAAAATAAAAAATATATATTAAAATAAGTGATTTGGTTTGGTTTGATTTGGATCGGTTTTGAAAATCAAAACCGAGAACCAAACCGAACCGATCGATTCCTTAAAAATTCAATCCGAACTAATCCGAAAAAAGATCTATTTTTATCAGTTTGCGATTTGGATTGGGTTGGATGGTCGGTTTTGTTCGATTTGGTTTGGATTTGAACACCCCTAACAAGTGGTATCAAATAGCTATGTGTCATTGTTAACCGAAAAATTAACTTCAATAAAGTATATTCCCTTTTTTAAGGAAGTGAGGTACTTCCTAAAATTTCTCTTCCAGTGCCTGACCTCTCCATAGTAAAAGCATTTATCTTTATTAGTATTGGCGTTCTTTTTCTCGATTCTACTCGTTGCCTTTGTGGCTTTTTTAAGAAGAACCCTTTTTTTTCTTTCCCTTCCTGCCCTTTTGGACCTTCGTGGTGGATGGAAGCATCACTAGTTTCTCCTTCGTTACGGCAAGCTCCATGGTGACTAACATATTAATGAGTTTGTTAATTGTCACCTCGAGTTCACTCATGTTGAAGTTCACTATGAATTGGTGAATGAGCTATGGAATGATTGAAGCATTAAGTCAATATATAGATCATTATCCATAACGAGATCAAGTTTTACAAGCTTTTCAATTAAACTTATCATTTTCAAACCATGCTCGTAAACACTCAACCCTTTAAGTATCGTGCCCTGAAGAGTTCCTTAGAAGTATTGAAGCATTCATAATGCATTTGCACCGAGTTCAATTCTTCTAAGTGCATGAAGATCTCAAAGGTGTGCTTCATATGCTCGTGTGTCTTCTGCAACTCATTCAACATTGATGCCAATATAAGACAGCGGGTCCACAGGTCATCATCCTCCTAGTGTTTGGTCATTTCCCGCATGTCTTTTATTGCATTATCAAACACATTGTTGAGTGGACTTTGTTTTAAAATGCAGATCCTTTTTTTTAATCAAGAATTACTTTCAAATTACAAAGCCAATCGCTATAGTTGGATTGGTTTGTTTTTTGCTTTCCAAAATAGTGACGAATGGGTTCCTAGCCATTTAGATGTGTTGATTTTCAAAAAACGTACAAAAGTGAAAAAGAGGACATAGGCATCTGTCTAGTCAATATTTTAATAAAAAAAAAATGTTGTGATATTTAATCATGAATTATCTCTCACTATTTTCTTTAAATTTTATGTCCTCTCATAAAATTCGAAAAATCTAATTCCCTAGTGGGCTTTAATGTCCCAAGGCATTATATTTATAAACCTATGAGATGTAGCCATCTATAAACAACTCTAAGGTAGGTAATATACTTTACCAATTGTGTCAACTATACAACCTTTAAAATAATTTTTCTCATTTTTTGTATAGACCCACAACACATAGCTATCTATACTATTCAATGTTAAGTTTAGCCTACCTATCATTCTTTACAATTAATTCAATTATGGACATCTCACGAGATATAGCCAATGCCAGAATCAAATTAATTCAAAGACCATCTAATGCTTTAATTAGTGAGCATAACTTTTTGAATAGACACATCCCACGAGACATAACCAATGCACCCACTTGGTAGTATCTCATGTCACTAACTTATTAATACAAGACATGGAACTCTAAACTTAGTTTAATTTATCAATTGTAACTTAATATTGTTTTCTTGAGAAAAATACTTAAACTTTCAAAGTGAGGGTTTTGTGAAAAAAAATCTCCAAGACATCATTAATGTTTTATTTAGTCTTATTTAGATTATTTATTCCAAGCATGCCTCACCATACATCACAAGGATAATAAAATTAAATAAGTAAATAAAACAACCTATCATGTTCCTAGGGGTGGATGATTATGACCCGTATAATGCATTTAAAGCTATTAGTGCATTAGTTTATGTGTTTTAAGTAAGTAATTTAATGGAATAGATCCTATCTATTACATATATATCACCATGCATACATGGCCTTCATGTCTTGAACTCTTTCTTTTCTTTATCTTGATTACAAAATTAACCATACATACATGGCCTTCAAGAAATAAAAGAAGATCTCACCATCTTAACGGCTACTCTCATTATAAGATAGAAAGAAAGCATACGAGCCCCGTTTAACTACAAACACATTCAATCAAATTGAATATGTAAAACTATTTTAAAGCTCATAATCATCCCAAACACCAATTCAAAATCATCCATTCATCACATAAATGCATGAAAATAAATTTATCAGATATGTAGCAAGTGGTCATTATATGGACACTAAGCAATTATCAACAAGTACATCAAATGCAACATAAAGATCTCAACAACTTAATCATTGCATAATTCACGTTAAATTTGGAATTCAACCAATCTTAAATCATCCTAATGATTTCCAAAAATCATCAATGCTTTGAAGAGGATTTAAAGCACCAAAGAAGATCAAAATACAATCAAAATAACAAAAAACATAGTTATAACAAGCATAGAATAGTTTCTAAAAATTGTTCCGTGAATAGTGGTAGTAAGCAGTGTTTTCGATCGTGAATAGTGTTTCAAATCAAATTAGATCCAATCTAATACTTGTAATTTGATCTCCAATGAATGTTAAACACATTTAAAATCATATAAATTAATCCAATAAAATTGAATTCCAAATCTAATGAATCTATTTCAAAATGCAACAATTAGAATTAAGTAGATTCAAGCCAATTGAAGAAACTACAGCCTTGCCTCTTAGCGGTATAGAGAGCTTTTCTCTTATTAGTTGTCGATGAAGTCGAGTTCCCTACCGTTATTTTTGGTTTCTTTTCAAAGAAACCCTTCTTTCTTTTATCATAGTCAGATATACCTGTCCATTTTCCTTTTCTCTTGTCATCAATCCTGCGGAGTTCCTAAAATTCCACTTCTAATTCTCCACTGCACGATCATAGTTTGAGAGATAGCAAATAACCAAAGCTCGTCTCAATTCAAGCTTGAGACCCTCCACAAACTTCTTCGTTCTCCTCTCCTTATATGCAAGAATGTGTGGTGCATACTGGATTAATCTATTATATTTCACCTCAAACTCGGCCATAGTCAAAGACCTTTGAATCAGATTCATCAACTCTCTTTCCCTCATATCTCTGGCATCATGAGGGATAAACTTCTTCAAAAGTTTGATTTTGTACTCTCTCTCTCTAAGTCCATTCGAGTTCATCATTTTCTCATTTTTGTTCTATTATCCGCCACCAATGACATGCCGTAACTTACAAAAGAAAAGTGGCATATTTCACCTGTTGATGTTTCAAGTAGTTAAGAACTAGAAAGATTTTCTCCATTTTTCTTATCCACGATTTCGTCTTTTGATCATTGGGTTCACCCTTAAACCTTGGTGAATTAAACCTTTGCCGGCCAATTCTTTACGGGTGGTTTTTGTTTGAAGGTTCATCACATAGCATAGCATTGTTCACATTATTCGGGGTATCAAGACCTTGGACTCTCTCAAACAACACCCTTCACGATTACAGTGTTTCCTAGTTTGTTTGTTATTGAATGTGTTTCCTCTTGTCACCATAGATTTTTGAAATTACAAAAGAGTTGCTAAGCATAGTAAAATTCCCGGTCCTCTTTTTCCCAACATACAGAATCAAGACATCAAATGCTCAAAATAAGGCAATAATCTATTCATTTTAATCAAAATATTTGGTTATAATACCATCTTCCAAAAGTTGTCAAAAACAAGATGGTTACATAACCAACATCATCAAGTCAAGCTATCTATACTGCAAGTCAAGTCAAGTCAAGTACTACTACAAGCTAAATCAAATACCACAAGCCAAGTTAAACATCATCACTATAAGTCAATAGCCGAAGCCCAATTTGCAAAGCAAAGTCACATATATATATATGTATATCTGTGCATGAAAATATGTAAATCAACATCCCTAATCTATTAGAACCAAATTCAGATCCTCCTCTAAATCCTCTTCCTCTACCTCAATCTCTACTATCTCTGTCTCTACCCATGCACTATCCTTATCAGAAACATAAATCTGTACCGAGGGGATCACCTGGTCCTGAGCATTTATCTGATGCCTCAACTTTCCATCACCACCTCCAACCATCATATTTGGCATACTCGACATGCCTTTACCCTTAGCCATCGATGGTACTATCGATGGAACTAACACTCCAAACACCATCTCACCTATCCTCAGGCCCTTGGAGGTACCCGCCATGCCGCTCGACATCTCTGGCACCTAAGATGATCCCGGCCTATCATACCGAGGCATGAAATTGGTCTTTGAGATGGTCCTGAGCAATCTATTCCATTCCGTACATGGTGTTGATTATCTTCTTCATAGTATCTTCATATTGTGCCGTGAAATCCTAGTAAGTCGGGTGAAATACATCTGGTTATCAGCCTCTTTGTCCCTTATGTTAATGCATTAATTTTGATGTCTCCCAACAATATTTTGTATTTTCATCTGTGCCTATCTCTCATACTCCTAGTGGTATTGGCATCATGCGAAATACTGCCTGCTTTCAATACAAGATTTCATTATCTTTGGCGGCTAATTTTGCCTCATAATCTCTCATTTTTTCCTTTTTAGTGGCCCGGTATTACTCCAACTACTCGAATGCTCCTACTTTTCCCACTTTTCAACCTTTCTTTTTTCCTTGTACATCTTACTCCCCATCCTCAAATATCATCAAGGAAGGCTAGTAACCAAGACAGGAAAAGAAATATATAATACAACACCTAAATCATGAATATTTTAAATCTCACCAAAATCAAGTTTTCTATCCTAAGCTTTGATACCACACTGCAATGCCCCGATCTAAAGCATCAGCCCTTGGTCGAGTTGTTATTAGGGGAGGGAGTTTTTAAACTAAATTCATAAGATATAACATAGCAGAAATACCAATCAATGCAAGACCATAATCATAACTTATATTTATGCATCCTAACTCTTCGTATTACAAAAGTTCCATACTTACAAAAACAAAGCTAACATAAAATACATACAAGTTCATAACAAAATAATACAAGAAACTAGGAATCTAAAGCGATCTTCAAGTCTTGGCAAAACTTCCGACTTACTCACCTACATATAATGAAACAAATCATAAATTCGAATGACTTAGCAAGATATTATAGCTAGAAAAGACAGTCAAAAGAAAAGAATATAAAGAGTAAGAAGTAAGTTGTGAAGTAATGATGATAAGAGGTCCAATAATTAACATAATAATGATCGTAATATTATTATGACTGAACAATTTATTTGGTGGATTAGTCACCTCTATTATTCCCAAAAATATATAAACATAACAAATCAATCCCTTATCCCTCCAGTTCCTCCCTCGAGTAGCCATTTAGAGAGGAACAAACACATATCAATAAGCACAGTCAACCGCATGCCACGAATCAGTTCCCTAGAAACGCCTATCTTCAATTGATCGTGGAACTGCCCAACAAAATGGGAAACCCTATAGGAGACTAACTATCAATACAATACTGCCCAACTGTTTCTCTCGTGGCTCCTGGGCCCAAACAATATATATCAACATTCAAGTTTCATGACAATATCAATCATCCAATTTTAAATACTATTCGATTCCAGACAAATATCGGATATAGTCATCTGATTCAAACTATTTATTGGATATATGAAACATCATATCAAATTCAAAACATCATATAGGTGTGAACTATATGTAACATAAGGCAAAATAAGCTCAAAACACAAGAAAAAGCCTTCTAGTATGGGCCCTGCAACACTTGGCAACCAGTTTGGCGATTGAGTTAAGTGATGTCGTGCCAGAAAATAGGAGCGAATGTGCTCAAATATATATATTTTTTTTTATGTGTTTAGAGAACAAGAATGGTAAAGGAAATTTTTTAAGGACTTTGATGATGATTTTGTCCATAAATAACAAGAAAAATGATCATAATCAAGTCCAATATGTCAAAATTTCATTAATCATCAAGGTATTGACAAAGGTATTTAACAAAAAGTCAATAAATCATCATCAACATCATCAAGCCAAACATACGGATAGTCATAATCTTCTTACCTCAACCTTCAGTCCTCAAAAGGTATTCCAAAACTCAAATGTTCCTTAAGTAAAATCACCAATTAGTTCAACACCAAAAATCTTTTAGATACCACATTTTCAATAAACATACTCTTCGTTTCAAACCTTTTAGAACTTATCCAAGATATTGCCTTAATGTGGAAGTTCTCCCAATCTTCCCCTCAGCTTAATAACTTTAAAAGTTCGAAGTATTTTTCTTGGAATAAAGTTTTCAATGGAAAGAAGAGAATATTTGAAGAAGAAGAAGAAGAAGAAGATGATGATGATGATGATGATGATGATGATAGCCTAAAACTTTCTTAAACCTCAAGCTTGGCAAGAGTTGGCAAAATGTGAGAATTGCAAGAGCAATTAGTGGCTATTTATAGATGAAGAAAGTTGCTTTTTTGTAAATATGGAAAACTTGGGTGTATTGATGCGTCAAAAAATTGGAGGCTTTCTTGATTTTCTTCTCTCATTTAGTGATACTAGGTTAAAACTTTTTGTAAATAAAATATAAAGATATTTTTCCTATTTTAAGAAGGGTGGGCGGCCAATGAGAAAATTTTGCACATGATATATATAAATACTAGTGAGGAGTGGACCGCACGAGGTACGGTCTAGTGCCCGTCCGTGTAAATTTAAGTTGCGGGGATATTGTGCTAGTTCATGATTATTGCTAGTGAGGCTTTAATAGTAGAAGAGCAAATTTTTAGTTTGAAAAAAAATAAAGAAAAAAAAAAGGCAAAGGGAAGTATAAGGAGAAGGGGAAATAGGGAGGAAGGGCAGCCAAAACAAGGCTATTTTCATAGATATCTAACTCATAAGTGAATATAGTCTTTTGAAAGCGTTGAAAGTAGAGTTTTTAGAAATATTATACTCCCTACTATATTAAGTATCTAGAAGAATTCTAATTTGACAGCTTTGAATCACAGAAAAAGGAAACAGAAAGAAAAAGTACATCGAACAAATAAATCTCAGTGCCAAATAATGATCCTATAAATGCTTTATGTCATTAATGATAGCAAAACATACATATTGTACCGAAACATAAACATGGATGCATATGATATACCATCTTACGATTATGCGTAAGTTGTTTGATGCAATTTCAATAGCTAATGAGGATATCTTCAAAAATATAAACCATCACATTTGATAGCACAACTTATAACGGCAGTATTTACAAAACAAAGATTGTAACAGTAAGCCCCCTAACACAAAAGTGCAGAAAAATGTGACCCTACAGCAGACTAAACATGAGAAGAAAATGTCAAACTATCACAACCCCACATTCACCAGTTCCACTACCCAAACATCAGCATAAGACAAAAATAATGCCTGAGTAGAGGATCCTCACAATAGAACTTCAGTAATGCAGCAACCAGCCTCCACCTCAACTTAAATAAGCAACCACAAATTAGCTCACATTCAGCAAGAGCAACCAATATAAGTTCCCAAAAAAAGGGAATAAATCATAACCATTTGAATTGTTTCAGCAAGAACTACCAAAGCAGCAGCCACAAGTATACATTAATACATTGCAATTCCACTTAGAGAAGCACTAAAAGTATCAAGATAGACTCAAAATTTAGCAATAAAAGTCTGTAATAGAATTTCACCAAATATAGGACAATGGAGTTGCACAAGAGAATGTTCAATCGCACATCTTGGTCATATGCCTGTGGAGCTTAAAATAGGAAACATATCTTCTTCAGTCATGATCTTGAGCCATGTTCCAATTAGTAATTGGGCACCAGTCATGGTCCATTTCGGCGCCACTTCCATCGAACATGTGTATTTTGTATGTATCTAAAATATCCTCTATCCAAAGCACTCTCTTTGTTGTGCTTTTGTATTTTTCATCAAAAACATAATCCATGAGTTGAATCCATATACGATCATCATACAGTTTTGTGGCGTGTACCTTTTATTTCTTAAAGCCATAATAAATGTCCACATTTTTTGATGTATCATGAGAGTATTTTTTTTTTTCAAAGTTGGTGGCACCTACAAATATATAAGTATAAAATTTATGTTAGTTATATTTGAGCAACAATCTAATTTTTCAATACAAAAGTATTGATAACAATTAGTCATAACCTTGTTCCAGCTTCCTGTGGTCTAGTTTGCCCAATAAATGTTCATGTTGTAAAATTTGATAGCGTTTTGCTGTTTAAGTTCCCCATAAACTTCTGCTATTGGTTTATCTATAAATACTGCAGCACATATATATAGAGATATTAGCTTCATAATTAACTAAAAAATTGATTTTACATAATATGTTATTAAGCTTCACTCACCATGCCTTGGATTAAAAACCTCAGTGAGAGCAGCATTCAATGAAAGGGATGTGATTTGTTGTGTCCACAGACATGATAATTTCTTTCATTTCTTGTCAAAGATCCTTGTGTCTACAATGTTTAGTCTTGTGTGTTGTACCAAAAGTTGATGCCCCTCAACAAGCTTATGTGTTTTTGCAAATTCTTCCTAGCCATTTAGCAACATCCCAGATTCTATTATAATGGGCCATGCTCTATTTCCACACCGTAAGCAAACGCGACTTGTAGTATAAGTTGTTAAAGAAATTACTAATCCCAATGGTAGATGTTGGCAAAAAAGTTGAATTGTTAATTGTATCATGTTGTAGTGATTTGGTAAAGAAAATTGTGTGTGAGATGTAATGTTGGTTCATACATAGATGTATCGGTTATTAAAGTCCAAAATGTATAAACTTCTTCCTGGCATCTCTTGCATGCTATCAATTCCATCTGTTAATCGTAATAGGGACAAGAGTGAGACTCTAGTTGAGTATATGTATTAATAACGTAAGTAAATAAGGAAGGCATGATAGCTAACTCACCAAACAATGCCTCATAGTAGGCAATTCCTTGTAAATAAAAAGTAATGTTAATCAATGAATTTTGTTACATTGTAAGATAAATTCGGTATGCTACTAAAAATATTCGTAAGAAATAAACTTATTCCTCGAATAAATTGTTTGTACTAGTAGCTTCAGAGTCTTCATCACTTGCTTCATCACTTATTTCTATTGGTATATTTTTATTATATGTTATTTCAAAAGCAAAATGTTAATGAAGATTGAACTGTAGAAGTACAATGTAGAAAAAAAATAGATTAAGCATAGCTAATGTAGATTATACCTCCAGGCTAAACTCGTATGATAGTAGAGGCAAGCCAATTTTGAACTTCATTATTTGCCTTCCATTGTTCATCTTTGTTGAAATTGAATGTAGGCTTGTACATTTTAGCCAAAAATGACTCAATTGTAAAATTGTAATTGTATTGAGTCTTGACAGGACCAGTGATTGCTAAGAGTTTTGCTCCATTAGTCGCTGTAACATAGTAGTTGGTTTCCATTGTAGGACCAAGCAAGTTCCTCATGTGCACTTAAATTGCTTCCTCAAAGCTTAAGTCCATCGTGTCCTCCATTGGTAACGTTCCCTTTTTTTCCTATTTTCCAATTATAAGCTATAGAAATTCTGCGAATAGGGATTATTTGAAACTTGTTCAATCAATAATTTTAAACAAATAGATTTCTTGTGTTGTCAATAGAGTTTGGAAATGACAGCAAAATCAATACCAAAATGAATATAGCCACTAAGCATACCAAGATGATAGATATCTGAAAGTTATTGATACTATAATAATGCAATAAAGTGCTACATTGCAAAATAGACAAAAGTAAAAGTTTGTATAAATGTCCAAAATTATATATTATAAATAATTTGAATAACTAAGTCGATAATTGGATCATAAGATAGATCAACTATAGCATATCTAAAACCAAACTAAATCAAGGAAAATCTCAATAATTCGAAAACACTACAATATCCTCTCAACAGAGTATCTAAACATCATCCGAAAACTGAAAGTTCAAATATAACCAGAAATCTAATCAGGAAAACCAGAAATCTAATCAGGAAAACAACATTGAGAACAAGAGTGAACATGAAAACCAAATACATGCAAGAAAAAAGAAGACGGGAGAGAATAGAGGTGAAATCACATGCAAGAATTCCCACACAAAAGACAAAAAATAGAAATACCACAAGCATCAAACAAAAAGTAAACTTTTGAAAAATACACCGGGCATTATACAAAATCGAACAAGTTGTGGTGAAGAAATAGTACCAGTTGATATGAAGGCACTTGAGATCAGGAAGAAGGGGTGGAGCGTACGCTCCACAAAAAATGGCAATTTGAAGTGCTTGTAAATTTAATGTATTACAGCTAATTGCTCAAGTGCCTTAGAGATGGGAAAGTAAATTTGATTGACATTTCAATATTTTAAGAATTATAATAAATGGAAGTGCAGTAAAGTTGAAAGGGTAATAGTTGGGTCTCGGGAATGATTTCGTCTTTTGCAGGGGTGCTGCCAACTCTATTAGTGGTTTGATTAAGAAGTGAAATTTCGAAGAAATAAACAAATTATTCAAGTGGTTACGTTAAAAAAAAAAAAATACTAACCCCATTTTTTTTCTTGTTCTTTTTTTTATATGCATGTATATATGAAAATATAAAAAGAAGATGTTGCTGATATATTTTGTTGAATAGTTTATTTATTTATTTATTTATTACAAAAAAAGTGCTCAATACAAGAGGTTTTATTTTTCAGTAGTGTAAATGGATATTAAATGAAATGAATATACTGTTAACTGTTTTAGTATTCAAATTCAATTAACTTATCATATATTTGCATATGGATCCATTTCTAGCAAATATCTAAAAATAATATTTGTATTTACATTTGGCAGATATTAAATGGATTTAAATATATTTATATTTGTTTATAATTATTTGTTAAAAATAGGTATTTTTTGGGTACTCCTGTCTATATTCACATCCAATTAGTTTAGTTAATTTAATAAGAGCAATGAAATATAACC
>JACFYI010002086.1:82273-105605 GCA_014898755.1 Handroanthus guayacan
CTATGAAATTCACACACCTGTAGGGGGATGTTATGAAACTAGGATTAGATATCCGAAATGCCCTGTAATCATTGAAAATTAAAATTTTAGCGCTGACTTGATAGAATGACCAATTCAAGGCTACGACCTTATCCTAGGTATGGATTGGTTGTTTAGACATCAGGCCTTAGTTGACTGTTATGCCAAAATAGTCAAGTTAGGTATCGGAATAGGAGTTGGTACCTTGTGTACAGATGCAAATGGTAGTGTACCCATTATTTCAGCAGTAAAGGCCAAAAAAATAATTAAAAAAGGTAGACAAGGATTTCCGATCTACCTGATAAATAAATCTCAGGATAAGATTGAATTAAAAGATGTCAAGATGGTTAATGAGTTTCTTGAGGTATTTCCTGAAGAGTTGAATTCACTATTCCCGGATCGAGAGATTGAATTCGTGATTGAAACGATCCCTTGGATAGCGCCATTCTCAAAGACTCCCTACAGAATGGCACCAGTAGAACTGAAGGAACTTAAAGAATAGTTGCAAGAACTGCTGGAGAAGAATTTCATAAGACAGTGCTCTACACTTGGGGAGCTCCGGTCTTATTTGTGAAAAAGAAAGATGGTTCACTTAAAATGTGCATCGACTATAGAGAGTTGAATAAAGTGACCATCAAGAATAAGTATCCCTTACCCCACATAGACGAGCAGTTTGAATCTTCAAGGATCAGCTGTCTATTCTAAACTAGATTTAAGACAAGGATACTATCAGTTGAAGACACAAGAAGCAGACATTTCTAAAACTGCATTCAATTCCCAATATGGGCATTTTGTGTTTGTCGTCATGCCCTTTGGACTAACCAATGCTCGCAGCATTTATGAATCTAATGCATCAAGTGTTTCGCCCATACCTCGATACTTTCGTTGTAATTTTCATCCACGATATTCTGGTTTATTTCAGATCTAAAGAGGAGCATGAAGGGCACTTGAGAATTGTCCTTCAGATTTTGAAGGAGCACAAGTTATAAGTCAAATTCAGTAAGTGCGAATTTTGGCTCAAGAATGTGACTTTTCTGGGTCATATTATATTGAAGAATGGGTTAGAAGTGGACCCAGAAAAGGTTGAAGTAATCTTAAAATAGAAAAGACCTGAAACGGTTACTGAAGTGAGGAGTTTTCTAGGATTAGCTGGATATTATCGAAAATTCATCCAAAATTTCTCCAAGTTGGCTTGACCACTCACTAGACTAACTCAGAAGGATCGGAGATTCATTTGAGCCCTCTTTCTTTTACGTTTTAAAAATAGTTCCATAACCATGAGAATGACCAAGCGTATAAAGATTTGCATCAAATGAAATGAATGAAACGTTCTTATGACTTGAAATCTTGTCACTCTGTGCCTTATGTGGTTTTTGTTTAAACATATTCATTATTTCTTTAAATTCTGTCTTTAGAATGTTATTAATTTCTTGTTTTTCACTTTCTTCTTCAATTAGTTCTTTAATTTGTTTTAAAATAATTGATTCTTGTCTCATCATCTTATATTTGTTGGGAAAGGTTAAATAGTTTAGTATATTTATCATTTAAGGTATTAATATTCTTTTTACACAGACAGAATTCTACATCTAGAGAACAACTACACTCAAGTTCTCCTTCAAATTCTATTTCAGAATAATATTCATCAGATTGGACTTGGTTTAGATTTTCAGTTTGTTCTTCATCACTGGAAAAATTAATTTCATCAATTATCTTGAATAACTTTTCCTTTTGTTCTTCACTAAATTCTAATTCTTCCTGTTTTCGCACAATTCCTACATTTGACTTTACTAAGATCTCTCTTTGGTTTTGGTTTTTGTTCTTTCCTTTCATAAGGTTTTGCTTTTGAATATTTCTTCTTTTTCTTGAAATGTTTTTCCTTTTGAGAATTTTTCTTTTTATATTTTGTTGTTCTTAACAATTCAAATCCAAATTGTTGACAGAATTGGCCAAGTTCTTTTTGAGTAGTTATTTGGTGTTTTTTCATTTGTGATTTAAGTCTTATGTCATTACATAATCTAAGGCCAACAATATTAATTTGGTTAATAATTTCTCCATATGTTAATTCTCCTAATTCACTATTTTTGTTTTGTTTTAATTGTTCTCTTACTTTTTCAGCAAAGGATTTTGGTAATCCTGCAATAAATCTTTCTTTCCAATAATACGATTTAGCATCTTCAAGCTGATAAACTCTAGCTAAAAATGTATCTTTATACCATCTAAATTTATGTAAGGATTTACATTTGTGATTTTGGAGACTTAATGAATTTCTTTGTTCATAGATTTGTGGATCTCCTATAAAACTGAGAAGTATGGTATAAACTAAAACTTCAACAGCATTGGGAATAGGGGCTTGTGTTGTTGGATCAAGAATCAAATTTCCATTTGCATCTTTCTTATAGCTTTTTAGAATTTTATTTTTTGTTATTTCACTAATAGTATCCCACTAGGTTTTAAGAATCCCATTAAATCCTAAGATAATATTTTTAGCAACATCTTTTTAAGGTGTTCTATTTTTCTCTTTATAAATATTTGCAATGATTGTCATTTGTTTTGATAATGTTATGATTTGGTATTCTGCAAGACCATCAATGTTCCACTCATAGATGTTGTTTCCTAAGAAATTCCTATAATTTTGGATTTCTTCAAATTGTAGGTCAAGATAGGTCGATCTAGTGTAAACATTCTTTTGTTGGGTATATGGGTGTGCCATGTTATCCAATGTCCTGTGAACAACAGGGTTGACTAATCCTTCAGACTCTATATCTGATGGGATTTCAGAGTTTGTTTCTGGTTTTCTAATACATTAACATTTTCTTCAATTTTTTCCTTTCCTTTGTTTAACTGTTTTGGTTGTCTATTTAATTCTCCTAAAAGCTCCTCAGTATTGGTTCCTAATGATGGCTTATATTCTGGCATTTTAAAGGGTATCTTAGTGATATGAGGGATCTTAAAGGAATTGTTTTGTGTTTGTTTAGGATTTTCATATTCAAATTTTTCTTCAATCCTATCAAGTTGTTCTCCTATGGCGAATAACAATAAATTAGTATAGTTGGATAATTTGTTTGAAGTTTCATTATTTTTATTGGTGACCGGTTCCCCAACTATATCAAGCTTTCTGACTTTTATGCCAATTTTTCCAAAAGGAGGTTTTTCAGCATAATGAAAAGAAGCATCTTCTTTAACCCATCTTCTTTTTTCTTTTGTTAAAACATTTATTTGTTTTTATTTTGAGGAAATCAAAAAGGGAAATATGACTTTCAGTTTCTTCAATATGTGCACACCGTTCTGCCTTTGTTTCCCCCCTTTCTTTTTCAGAAAAGGTTTTCATAAAAGCTTTTCTTTCTTCATAATTTTCTTTAGAAAGGAAATCTTTTTTCAATATTTCTTTATTTATCTTGAATTTAGTCAATCTTGCTATACTAGGATCTAGATCAAAGTCTTCAGATTTATTAAAAGGATGAAAGTTTTGGAAAATTGGTTCTGCAATTTCTTTATCTTTTCTCATTCCTTGAGGTTGGGGTTGAGTTTGTTCAGATGGTAAAGAATTTATAAAAGCTCTTCTTGGTTCAATGAATTTTGGATTAGGTGTTCTAGGAATAGAGCTTAAGGATGTTCTCCTTGTGGATCTACTTTTATCAAATTTTATTTCTACAGATCCATCGAAGTTTTGTATTATGTAGTCTAATTCTTTGTTTTCAACATTAGGTTGGTGAGAAGTACCTTGCAGCATTTCCCATGTTTATGGAAGACTAATTTCATCCCAACTCATTTTCCTTGGAACCGAGAGGTTAGATTCATTATTATTGATTTCCCAGAATACAGTTTGATTGTTCGGAAGAACCTTGTTAACTGCTTTAAGGTTTAATCTTGTGTTCATAAATTTATAATAAGTCCTATAAAATACATTAAAAGGTAAAGCTTATTCTTTAATCTTGTAACCATGTGTTTGGACATCTAAGGTTAGGACATCAAGAATGTGAGGGTCTTGTAGACTAACTGTAAAATCTGGATAGCAATTGAAATAGATTGGTCCATTGGTTAAACTGGTTTCAAAGGGACTCTTTGTAATTGAGAAATCTACAGTCTCTAAGAGCAAGTAGAATATTAGTATCTAATCCTTTTCGATTAAGGGGTTGGATTCCTACTTGAACAAGTCTTATGTGTAGGAATCTAAATCCAACTTTTAAATGTTTGTTAAGAGTTTTTTGTGAGAGTAGTTTCATAGATTGTTTGTTGGTGTTTTCTTCAATCTTAACATTATTTATAAATCTTTTACAAAGAATTTTGGGACAAGTTTGTTAAGATCTTGACAACAAATAATCATTTCTCCTCTAAAGGTTGTGTTTTCATCAATCTGTTCTCCAGTAGTTACAGAGGAATTAGAAGCCAGTTAGAAAAAGTTTAACAAATAATCTAATTATTAATCAGGTCTGAGTATTCTCTCATTGTGTTCCGTCTAGGCCAGGTGTCATGCCGTTTAGGGTAAATCATTGATCGAGAAGAAAAGAATAATTAATTATCTTTTATTTGTTGGACGAATTTCTATGAATTTTCGTCTCTCAATAATGAATTTGTTTTCTAACCAATGTACATCAATAATGTAGTGCACTTGTGAAAGGAACAACTGTTTTTCATGCAAGTGATAAATAATTAATTGCATGAAATAAATTTTCGATTTTTAGCACATAATATGGAAGTCTAACCTCCCAATCAATAAAAGTGAGATGCTGATTTTTTTTGGACTGCGATTTGAATGACGTTCTCCAGTTTTTGAATGCACAAGTATCTTTACACTCCAACTTCCCAATTTTGGTGTAACATCTCTAATATGAACCAACGGCTGTGTCATTTTGAATTATACTTGCGATAGTAAAAAAAAAAAAACCTATTATAAGGTGCTCTCATTATTGAGCAAAACAGAAAAATGAAATACAAAGAAGACAACAAAGCATCAATAAAGACGAAAAAAATTGACAATATGAATATTACATCCCATGGTTTAGAAAAGAAAAAAAGGAATATAAAACTAAAGAGTTATACACATCTATTAATCATTTCATATATCTCTTCATAAACAATGTTTTTCATAAATTGTTGAGGAGTGTTTGTAGATACAGCTGGTTGTATAAGAACCTTTATTGATTTTGCTGCTTTTGCACGGGACAATGCAACATATAATTGTCTATGAGAGAAAAGTAGCCGAGATAAATATACCCCAACATAATCCAATGTTTGGCCTTGTGCTTTATTTATATTCATGGCAAAACATGGCCTAAATTTCTTTTAAAAGAAATTGGACATTTATCCTTGTCACTGCACTCTAAAGATATTCGTGGTATAAAGACAACTTTTTCTTTTTTATCACCAATGGCTATCTCAGCCTTGATAAAATTATCTGCTAATTCTCAACAAATTAATCTAGTTCCATTGCACAAACCTTCAATAGGATTCAGGTTACGGAACAACACAATTGGACAATTCTTTTTAAGAATTAGGTGATGAGGAGGCAAGTTGCTAGAAAGAACAATGCTAAAAAATTCCTCATATTATCCCTATCTTGTGGATTTCCTGCCTTATTATAACTGGTATATTGTCTTGCTACCCCAGGTAACTTATTGATAAGCAAGTTGTTTATTTCAATCATATTTTCATTCTTAGGAGTTAGTATGGCTCTATTTATTTATTATATCATAAGCATCATTTAAAAATGAATGAATTAATGGAAAGATATAATTAATCAAATTACCTATAAATGTGCTATAATCAATAAATGATAAAAAAAATAGTGCATGGAATAATAATATTATCTTCAAAAATATATGGCTCTAAACCATCTCCCACTCTCAATAAAAAAGAAGAAAAGGCTGGATCATCTATTGCTCGCATATTTTGTTCAAGCTTTATTTTCATAATAGATGGCCAAATTTCATATGAAACAAAGCTAGCATCTATCATACGTTGCCTGCTTCCTCGAGGCACTATAGGTAATGTTTGCCTAAAATCACCACCAAAGACAAAGACTTTTCCACCAAATAGCTCATTTGTTTTTTGTCAGTAATATCTTGTAACAACCTGTTAAATGCCTCAATTAATATTCTATTAGCCATTGAAGCTTCATCCCATATAATAAGTTTTGCAATAAGAATCATTTTGGCTGGACTTGATTGTTTGCTTATTTTTTCATCCTTCTTTTGAATAATATCAACAGGCAATTTAAATTTTGAGTGTGCAGTACGATCGCCAGGCAAGAGTGATGCAGCAGCACCTAAAGTAGCAACAGCCAGTGCAACATCTCCTTTGGATCTTATATATGCTAGAAGTGCTCTATACAAAAATATTTTTCCAGTTCCACCCTATCCTTCAATAAAGAATGCTCTACCTTCATCGTGCTCAACTTTATTTATTATTGACATGAATGCAAATTGTTGCCTTTCATTTAATCCTGTTATGCTCTGCAAATGATCCGCTGCTATTTGAATACTTTTTTCATATGCCAGATCTCGACAAAAAAGTATTTCCTCTGTGATTTTTTCAACAGAATGGCCCAATGAAAAATCGTGAATTGACTTGCCCATACACATGAGGAATTTATCTATGCTGTCTAAAGTGTTTTTCCCTAACTATATCCTTAGAAAAACATCCACTCCTAGCGTAATCATCAGACATAACATCAAAGAACTTATTATAAAGAAACAATCGATCAGGTGGTGAATAATGAACAAGCAAAGTAGCCGAAAGCTTCCTAAGAGTTGAAAGCATTTGAAATTTAACAGCCTCTTCAAGGCATTGTTCAGCTTAAATATCAGATTCAAGCAATCGCCTATGTAATGCTACATATCAAAAGGATGAGAATGATTGCTGTCCAACTATTAATAAATTGCTATAAGATACAGGTGCTCTTATATTTGATAATGACACTTTTAAGAAGTAACGTTCACCCTCATTAGGATCAACAATTGCAATTCTCCCAACAACAATTTGTTTTGTTGGTATTTTCCACTTCTTTTCCTTGTGCTCCCATACAAAATGTTCTAAAAATTCTCTATACAATAAATTTAATTGTCGTGCAAAAGAATCATTTGCGTTTATCCAAAAGAATTCAGTTAACATAGTTCTACCAAGAATCTCACTCAATGGTTTTTGCCTTCCAAAACAAATATATTGTTGATTTGGAAGATGTATTGGCAACACTATTACAGGTGGTTGCATCTCAACAATATCAAAACTATAAACTCTTCAAAAAGCCTCAACAGCAGATATCCATCGTGCTTGTTGAAATTCTTTGATTTCATCAACGTTCATTAAAAAACTTTCATCAACAATATTATAACATATTCTATCATGCCCTTTGTATATGTGCTTGTAAAGGTACTTAACAAGCTTAAAATTAGAACACGCCTCTACATTTATATGACAATTAAACTTTGCTAACAAATAAGGAAAGTATGGAACAACATAATAATTATCCAAGTATAAATTATGCACAAGGACTCTTTTTCATCATTCCTTCTCTTATAATCAGGATAAGCAAATTTTTCATGAGTAGTCACACTACAAAAATGCTTAGGATACCTGTTTTTGCATTTACCATCTTGCATGCAGGCATTTTTCGGATTCATTTCTTCACAAGGTCCATGCATCATATGAGAAACAACATAAGCATAAAGCAAAGAATTTGGATCATCAGGAATTTCAGCACTTATAATAGCATCATATAATTCAGGAGAAGATAGCTTATGTTGGTCCTTTAATATAATTATCCAATGCGCATGAGGCAATCCTTGATTTTGATACTCAATAACATAAATATAAGCAGCAACTTCTCCAAAAAGGTGCTTTTTAATTATCCCAAGCTTAAATTCACAAAGCTTTGCTCTAAAAATCCAAGCAACCAAATTTGGTTGATCTTGAGGCTCTTCTATCGGTAAAAGATTATCTTTGATTTTTTTTCCAATTTGGATTGCAAGTCATTGTTATAAATAAATTTGATTTCCATATTTTTGCACCAAGTTCATTGCATTTATATATCTTTTCATCATGTCTCTTGGCCCTCCTATAAAAGATGATGGAAGAATAATACGATAACCTATCTTTGTTGGATCATCCAAATCATCAACTCCTAAAGAGTTAATAATTCCCTGAACGGTTTCAATTCTTGCATCACACTACTGCTCTTCCATCTTATAATAATCTAACCGTTGAGTTTCTATTTTTATGTAATTATCAATTATATACTGCTGATTCAATCTTTTACCATGAAGAATACAGTTAAAGTCAGTCTGCCGCATTTAGCAACGATAGGCAACATACTCACGGCATGAAACATTTGAGCGCTTATTGGAGTTTTGCTGGTAAACTGCAATTATTTTGAACATCAAAGAAAGAAGGCAAACAATGTATTACTCTACTGAATGGGAAAACTGTAGAGCAAAGGAACATAAGAAACAAAGATATACCTTCATCCTCTTGATGCAGAACAGCATCCGCAGTTTGCCCAACTATATGTGCAACCAAATTTTGACCTAAACAAGGTTGTCTCCTATCTCTAGTAGTTGCATTTCTCTCAATTCCAGCATGCCATCTTGGATCTCCCATAGAAAACAACAAAGGATACTGCAATGGGTCATAGCATCCATAGTGGTATAAGATGGAATGACAGCGATTATCTGCACCGTACATTTTAATATCACGTCTCATATCATCAGGTTCATTAGTTGTCTCATCCCATATACCAGCAATCTGCTCAACCGTAGGGATATTATGTGTCTTTTGATTTAGCTGTGGAGTTGCACGCAAAACAACTGTAAAGTTTTGCAAAGATTCCCAAGATCACAACCGCTTGAAAAACTCTAAAATAAGGATTGTCTACTAAAGCACGAAGAAGCAATTCTAAAATATCAGGCTCTAGGTTGTACTTTGCCAAACAATTTGAGTCTATATCATTGGCAGATTCCAAAAAAAATAGCTACAACCATTTGGGTAGCTCAATACAGTCATTAAATGCTTCTAATTTATGCGTTACTTGGCCATTAACTTTTAAAGTGTATATGCCACGATTGCTCCAACAGAAGTTAGGATCTGTTTTCATACCGATTGATGTTAAAGCTAAATTATTATTGAACAATCGCACTCTTTGCCTAAATCTGCGCATAATGTCTGAATTTTCGGCCAAAATAACTATTCTAATAAAGGATTACTTCTGATTCGAAGCAAAGACACTTCTTTATCCACAACTAGCATATTTCTATAGACCTCTCTTGCTTTTTCCCTGCGTCTTCTTCTTCTCTCCTCATCCGGATCCATCACGATCACACTACTTGTATATATGCAAAATATATAATATATAAATAGTATCATACAATACAATAATTTATTATTTATATATTTATATATATACACACAATGCATAGAATATATATATTTATCTACAAAAATATATAAAGGCACTTACCACATAAAAATATATTATAATGAGCATCATAACAATCAAATAATAATAATTAATAATATCTAAATCATTCATGAAAAGAGTTCAAAACTAAACAATCATATATACATATATGTTTTCATAATCCCAACATATGGCCAACGAAAGAAGTGTAGAGGAGGAAAAAGCACCAATCCCATAGCAAGCTAACTTACAATATTCATATTTTTCACGAGTAATAGATGCGTTTCACTTAAACAAGCAAAAGACAACAAATTAATACATACACACCTTTCAAGCCTTCATGAAGAAACGATCAACCACGACAACGAACCAAAGGAGGAGAGCAAACAACTGAAATTGCAAATGAAAACAAAGGCGTTATCGCAAAAGCTCAAAGAGGACTGCAATTATTATTATGTAAAATGCTTTCAAAAAAATAGAAGAACATATAAAATGGCAGAATACAAAACCAGACAGAAACAAGCAAATATGAGTCTTCACAGCAAGTTAGGATCAAAGTGAAAATTCGCATTTATACTTAAAAAAATAATAAGAAGAAGAAGAAGAAAGAAAAAACAAAGAAAGTCACTTATCCCGATGTTCAGATGATAGAATCCATCAGAGCACAATACGTGTCAATTCAAAAACTGATCAAATCCATCAGATACAAATATCCCATAGCTCATTCTTCTTCTTGTTGTCATTACATCACACTTTTTATATAAATTATTAATTATAATATGCACTAAAACAAATATAAATTAATAATAATAATAATAATAATGATATATATAATATATTATATTATATGTATTATTTTTTGTGGGTATATTATATTTATATTACATATATATATTTGAAGAGTAATTAAAAAGCACATATATTTATATGTATGTGTATGTATATATGAAGTATTTACAATAATTAATAAACATATAATATTAGAGAGAGAGAGAGAGAGAGAGAGAGAGAGAGAGAGATTAATAAGAAATTATAAGGCACTGCCACCAAGAAAGAATGCAACAAAAAATCATAGATCATAAAACGAATTCCAATCTAATGGTTGAGATGATATAGCCACTACAAAGTTGCTGACAATTGAAAAGAAAGTTTCCATTCTCAAAGCAACAATTGAATACACTTTCCAGCAAGACTATATATATACATGTTTATATAATATATATATTTATATATATACATATTTATAAAAATATATATATATACAAATAAATAAATATATATAATAATAATAATAATACAATATATAATAATACAATAAAACACATATCCTTTCTCTTGTTTTCTTGTTTTTTCTTTTCCTGTTTTGTCTTCTTTTCTTTTTTTTCTTTTTTTGGTTTTGGTGTTTTTATAATATAATAATTAAAATAATTCCAACGAAAGAAACTTATCTAATCTACAAAATAAAAAAAAATAAAATAATAAATCTACATAAATCTAATAATAATAATGATAATAAAAGAAAAAAAAAAGATAAGATAAAGATCCCTAATTTCAAAGAACAATTCATTAAAAAAAAAAAAAGAAAGCCTCCTTTTATTGTACCTTTTTTGGTATTTATAATAAAATAATAATAATTACAAAAAATGTGCAGGAACAAATTCATCTTGAGGGAGAAAAAAACAAAGGAATCCTTCCTCAATAATTTTCAAAAAAATTTTATCTCATACAACCCTATCTCAAATGACCCAATCTTTGAAAATAATAATAATAATAATAATAATAATAATAATAAAAGAAAAGAAAAGATAAGATAAAAGATCCCTCATTTCAAAGAACAATTCATTAAAAAAAGGCCTCCTTTTATTGTTCTTTTTTTGGTATTTATAATAACATAATAATAATTACAAAAAATGTGAAGAACAAATTCATCTAGAGGGAGAAAAAAACAAAGGAATCCTTCCTAAATAATTTTCAGATATTTTTTATCTCATAGAACCCTATCTCAAAAGACCCAATTCTTTCTTCAAACGACAAATTAGATATAGAAAATATCTATACATATATATATAATAATCGTAATAATCCTTTATAGAAGCATACTTCAAAGGAAAAAAAATATGATTATTTAACGAGATAAAAAAGAAAAAACCCAAAAAAGAACCCCCCCCAAAAAAAAAAGTAAACAAAGAAGGGAGGGAAATGAAAGAATAAAATCCCATATGCGAGCAGCGATGTTTCAGATTTTCAACAATATACAAAAACCAAACGCTAGCCATGGAGGAACACACTTTAGAAGATTGAAGGGGCGAGGGGGTTGTGAAAGCAATGCTTGGAATACATAATAACAAATAAAAAAGGGAGAAAAGTACAAGTGCAACTCAGCATTAATGGAAAAAAAAAAAAAAAGCAAACATCCGTACTCACCCCATGAAAGCATGTGCAAGTGGACCCACTATAATAATAATAATGATCGAAAATTTTTGGCTTGTAGCAAAGGCTAATGGGACCCACCATTTTTTATATATTATTTATACAATTATATATAGAAAATAGAAAATTGACAATCCATCCATTTTCTTCTAATTGGGCTCACAGTCAACACCATTTTCTTCTAGTCGACCCCACCATAGGTACCTGCATCAATACACAAAGCACAACCAAAAGATGCAGGGAAACAATAAAACAACATCGTTTCCTACTAAAAAGTGAGGGAAAAAAAAGGAAGAAGGCACCGCAGACGCGCAATTCACTGTGCCACGCGCATCCAAATTTATATTATAGAGTAATATATATATATATATATACATGTTTTGAATTTTAAATGGGCTTTTGAAAAATTTAAAACTAGGATGTGGGCTTGAAATAAATTTCCTAGATCAAAATGAATCTTTGGGAAGATTTTGTTTGAAAGAAAATTTTAATAGATGTGATGAAATATTTTGATTTTGAATTATCAAAATTTGAAATTGAAATTAGAGGAACTTTTGGATTATTACAACTGCCTTAGGAAGCTGGGCTGATATATGGTTGACTTTTGTTATATAGTATCTTAGTGATGAGCATTAAAAAATGTTGAGTTTAGAATAATTGTTTCTATGCATATGTATGTGGGTAATATGACTTCTTTGTTTTAGCATAGCTCACGTATGCTACAGTTCATGTTGATAAAGAGCTTGAACGGTTAATGTCTTGTGTTTCTTTAACATGGGATTCTTTTGAACTTCTGCATCAATAAGTTATTGATGTGACAATAAAACTTTACGTTGTCTTTGTTCTCATGGTATTTTGGGTATTCATAGCGAGCATTAAGCCTCATCGTTATACATATATTTTTAGCAAGAATTTAATAGTTACTATGAGTATATTTTTAGCAACTATTTAAGCTTGTTGCTAAAGGTATATAAATAGTTGCTAAAAGTATAGTCTTAGCAACCATTTAAGCTTGTTGTTGTACTTATAAGCTTAACTCACAAATTCATTGGTTGTTGATACCACCACAAAAGATTAATTGTAACTATTAAAATTTTTGTTGCTAAATTGGTCTCTGTTAGTACTTATATACAACGACTATAAAAAGTTCTCGTTAAAAACTTCAACTTTGGTTGTTGTTCTAATACCAATCTATGGCTACCGTTTTATAGCTACTAATTGTACATTGGTGGCAAAAGATTATATGAAGCTTGATTTTAGCAGCCAATTGAATTTTGGTTGCTAAATAGTAGTGTATAGCAAGCAATTTAGCATGGTTGCTAAAACTAAATTTTCTTGTAGTGGTACTTTGATCGGTTATCGTTTTGAATATAAATTTCTAGCCTCAAATTAGTTATATGTTTTTCATACCCTAAAAATTCGGTATATCTAAACTGAACTAATTATCATAATATTGTCATCCTTGCAATTAGGCTATCCAAAAGTGAAATTTCAGAATTCACTATAGTCAAAGGCTATATAACAGTAAAGTTAGGAATAAAATAATTAGTATTTCACTATATGCCATTTAGGTTATAAGGAATCTGATCGATTTGCACTATTTTAATAGCTACGAGGAGAATATTCAGGTAACATGCTATGGTTTATTTACCATATTTTTCATTCATATGCTTGCTATTATTCTCAGGAAAAAAAAATGCAATTCTTGAATATTAGATTTAATAGTTAATTGATAAATGTTAGTTTCAACATAGAACTAATTATACTGTGATATCGAACTTGGAAAGTGAATTAGAAATTTTGAACTACATTGATTATTTATGTTAATTACATATTGTATACCAATTTTCGGAATTGGGAATTTGGTTTAGGTAATGAGAACCCTACTTTTATTGGAATCTTGAGTTGACTAATAGGATACATATACGACATGTGAGGGTTATACTCGATATTATGAGAATTCTTGTTGGATAAAGAATACATATTAATATATATATATGTGTGTGTGTGTGTGTGTGTGTTGACTCGTTACTATCAATACCTGAGGATGAATTTGTGATCAAGACATACTTTGGGAAAGAACATATTTCAAGAATTTGATATTGGATGGTACAAGCAGAGTGAAAAGAGGAACGGTTACCGGATTCTACTATACACTCAAAGTTGGATCCAAGACAAGGACATTATTAGCTGAAGGTTGTGAGATAAATATATCAAAAACAACTTTTGATCAACAATACTATCACTTTGGGTATGTGGGAGTATCCTTTGGACTAACAAATGTGTCAATAGCCTTTATGAAAATGATGTTGCCAAAATATTCGCTCTTGCTTTGAGTAGTTTGATGAGATTTCCCTAACAATGTCTTGGTGGATCTTAAAATAGGAAAAGTGTAATAGAAATTCTTGCAAATAATGTTGCAAACACATGATATATATTGATACATAAAAGAAAGAATATGTGTCTGCTTCAGTTAGGGTGCTACGAGAGTAGAAAATAAACTATAAGGAGAAAGAATCTCGTTGAAATAGTCCTTCAATTCTTCTACAGTGAACTTCCAAGTCAGCTAGTTCATCTCCAAACTTATGTTCTTTCAAGCCCTTTGCATGTCATCTTTAAAAACGGCCTCATCCAAGGGGTCTTTCATGGTCGATAAAATTCTAATGCATCTGGAACGTCTCACAAGAATATTAAAATACTTAATCTCATCCTCATTTGTCCACACAGTTCGTTCCAATTTTTTCAACGAATTTTCTTATAGAACACAATAAAAACAAGAAGTAGAAGAGAAAGTATAGTATATTTGGCTTCATTCATTGGCGCCTCTCCATTTTATAAGCTCCTAGGGGTGAGAAATAGGAGTAAATAATGTCTAACTCCTAACCATAACTCAATATGAGATACGACCTTTGCTTTTCCAAGGAGTTGAAGCGACCATTTGTAGAGAAAAGGCTCAAAAAATTGGAGAAAGGGGCATGAGCCTAGTGACGAAAAAGAAGAAAATACACCAATTTTATGTGTAGGTTTTTGTGAAGGAAGAAAGGAAAATGAAAAGAAAAGGAAAAGGATTAAAAATGCAATAAGTAAGAGTAACGGTATATTAAGTACCTTCGGGAGTTGACTCTAATTTTAAATTCAAAGTGGGGAATGTTGACTATCATAAAAAATAATGGGAAGTAAATTCTAAAGTAAATTGGACTTTGGATCTTTTATAACAACAAGCGCTAGAAATAATCACATTTAATTTGTCTTTTTTTTTGGTTGTATTTTTTATCTTTTATTTTTACTGGGGTATATGCAACATTTTTTTTCCCCCTTCCGGATAAGAAAAGTATATGGCACCTTCGAAATTGGAATTGGACAAGTAAATGCGACTTTCCTCTTGATAAGAAAATTATATGCAACTTTTTTTGATGAATAAAGTAAATGCAACTTGTCCCATAAAAAAAAAAAAAAAGAAATCTTTTATATCCCATAAAAAAAAAAAAAAGTAAATGCAACTTGGAAATTGGACTTGGACCCAAAAAGTAGAAAATATGAAGTAAGAACTCGAACTCAGCTCCTGGATTCAATTATTAGTCAAATTGGCCTCTCTCTCTCTCTCTCTCTAAACCCTAAATCTCCACAGCTTCATTCCAAGAATTCATTCAAGGTAGACCCACTAAAGCCCATTGAATTCAGAGGTTTTCTGCTCAACGTTAAGAACGCTCCCGGTCCAAACCTTGCCACCCAGCGACACACTGACTGGTAGACGTCGCCGACGGCAACGGCGGCGGCGGCGGCGGACGGGACTGAGACGGCGGCGCTTGCATAAATCTTGGTTGAGTAACTTCACTTTTATTTTTCTTTTTATTTTTAATTTTGCTTCCGGCATTATATTGTTCTCTATTTCGTGGAAATTGATCAGGTAATCATTTTGTTAGTTGAGTGTAATTTCTGTATGAAATTGTGATCCGATTGAAGGTTCCTTATCTGTTGTGGTCATGTTGTGGTTAAGTATGAGGAGCCTAACCGCCTTACCTACATTAAGTGGGGAACTTTGAAGCAACTAGTAATATTGTTAGTTTTTGAGTATTACTTACTGAATTTTTCCTTTGTGAAAATTCTTTCTCCTCTTGAGTGTATTGATATAATTCATTATTCATCCATGGTAAGCTACTCCTCTGCCAGCTCTTTCTGTTCTATTTTTTTAATTTTATTTATTATCTCTCTTTTTGGCATGGCAAATGATTAATATATTATACTTCCTGCTGAACTCATATGTTTGCGTGTGTCAACTCATGGAATCAGTAATATTGTTGTATAATTTGGTAAGATAAAGGATAATCAAATTGGTCAGATTAACATACTGCAGAATAGTGAATCTTTTTTCGTGTGGTTACTATATGTTACATTTGAGTGGACAATCAACTGTAGAAAGCTTTATATGCCAGCCTAATGATCTAATGAATCATGATCATAATTGTTAAAAGGAAAGGAAAGAAAAGTAAAAGAAAGAAGAAGAAAGAAAAGAGAGAGACGGCATACCTGGGAACAGGAAGAACAGTGCCATGGGACCTCATTTCTTAGCATTTTCATCCCTTTATGTATGTACGGCCTGCTTTGCAGCGCCTTGGAGAAGGATGCCCCACGCTTGTTCCAGGTGAAACGACTGTGCCATTTTTCAACAGTGGTGAAGGATGGATGCCATTCATGCGTCTCCCCATGGCATGCTTCTTTTTTGTGCCTTTGTTAACCAGAGATGGAGGACAATGACATCCTATTACTTTCAGAGATTACTGCTGAAATTGTGTTTTTGTTGGTGGGTTGCATGTGTCCACTTGTGGCATAAAAAATATGGCTGGTGTATTTGGTGAGATGATGGATAATCAAGTATACATTCTACAGATGAGTATGGCAAATGTGAAAACTGTCCTGGTGGAGGACATTTATTGACTTGCAATTTTTCAGGAAAGATATTGTTATTCAATTCATCAAATTAAAACTTATTCAGCTAGGAGTTACATATTAGTAAAGTTTTGCACATTATTGATCAATTAATAACAAGATCTTTGTGTACCCCAAAGAAGAAAAGGGCAAAAAAAAAAAAAAAAAAAAGATCTTTGTGTTCACATTGTTTAGACAAATATTAATAATGTCTACTTCTGTGTTTATTACACAACCTGTCTGAGGCTACAGTGTTTTTAACTTCCAAATGCGTATTTAACACTAGAAGTCATGCTAATTAATTAAAACCTAAAAGTCCTTTCTCCTAGTTACCTACTTACCTCATAAGCTAACCGTTAGTTTATGACTTGTATGTTACGTAGTTTCAACTGGTTTATGGAATTTCAGTTCCAAGATTCCAAGCATTGCACCAGTACATGATCATTTTGTACTTTGGAAATGTAACAGAAGAGAAGTGCCTTTTTGTTTTTGTGCAGTGAATGGCGATGGTTTTACAGGCAAAAGATGCTGTAGAATGGGCTTACAGAGGAGAAGGAGCTGTGAACTTAGTTCTTGCCTATTGTGGAAGCTCTCCTAATTTTGTACATTTCCTCCTGTTTAATTTTGTTTTATATTGTTCTGTGCTAGACTTGGAGGAAATTTTAAGATTGTTTGGTTGAGATAAGGTTTCTTATTGGCTCCCGAAAAGTTGTAAATAACCACCATAAAGACTTCATCTTTTGTCTTTCCTGCTTAGTTATTTACCACCATGAAGCCTTCATCTTTTGTCTTTCCTGCTTAGTTATTTACCACCATAAAGACTTCATCTTTTGTCTTTCTTGCTTAGTTATTTACCACAAACGTTAGGGCTCAGTTTGCTAGGAATGTATGCTTTTATTAACTAGCAAAGGGGGATACCTGCGCAAAAATATCCTCTTTTGATAGTGCTGAGAAATAATATCCATGTGGTTTGCAAATTTAGTTTGAAAGAAAATTGATGAAGTTGCTACAGATATTTTTCACCTTTTCTATGCATCTTAAATAGTTGGCATTGAACTTAGGTTGGCCGGTGGTTTTATTAGGTTTGCTTATTGTAGACTACGGGGTATATCAGTTCATATTTTCGGGGAAAAAGTAATGTGAAAAGACCTCTTGTTTCAAGTGATCAGTTTATTAATATGGAACTGACAATGAATGAAAACTCTTGAAAGAGGGAGACAAAGATGTTATGAAGAATAAGCAGGTTAAAACTCTTGGCTGCTAATGGAAGTAACTAATTTATTGTGTTCAAGCATAATACCGTCAAGAAAATCCTTAGGCGTTCAAGATATGAAGAGAACCTTGATAGTAGATATTTGACTTATACAATTCTCTTAATTAATGCTATTGTTTTTTCTTTATTGCATCTAGGTCGGGAAGGTCTTGAGGATACAAAAAGTTCCCAATAACGGATCTGAATACCAGAATGGTCATTCCGCTCTGACCAAGCAGGAAAGCCTCCTATGGGGAGAATTTGAAGGCATTCTTTCAGCTCATTCAAGGGAAGCTGCAGAGCAGCTGTATGTGCAAAAGGTCATGTGCCCATTGTTGGGTTCTGAACATGTTGATGCGGGGGTAAGTTATTATTACCTAATAAATATTTGAAGCAAAGTTTTATTAATTTCTTATGTAAACTTGCATTCAATTTACCTGGCTGTCTATAATAATATGATCCTCATGATCATTGGTTTTGCTGAATTTGAAATCTCGTATAACATTTCTGCACTTATGCTTTGTTTTTCATGCTTTGTTATTGCTGTTTGTCTTTCAGCAGGCAATTATGCCTGTTTGCTGGTGTGTATACTTCTTAGTTTTCTAGTTACTGAATGGTATAGCTTGGTTCATATTCTCTTGCACTGCATCCTTTAGCTGTACCTACTAATTTGCCTCATGAAGAACCCTTATATTTTGGTCCACAAGAAGGAGATAGACACTATTTAGCGCAGTCTCTGGTATCTACTTGTTTCATCAATTAAAGTACCCAACTGCAGAACAGACAGTTGTTGAGTTAGCTCAGCAAGGAAATTGAGTTTTTTCTTTTCTTTTCTTTTGGTTTTTGTTTTGTTTTGTTTTGTTGTTTTGTCCTTTTTTTTTTTTTTAAATGGTGCTGTACATCTCAGTTTCTATTTTGTAAAATTATGATTATAGCCAGCATAAATGATATATTGGATCTTCTAATGTGCAGATTCGTGTACTTGTGTCAAGAGAATTTCTTGAAGCAGTTGAAAACAAAGTTCTTCGTCAGCGTCCTTCTTGGCGGGTTGATGCGGCTAAAGTTAATCCCCTGTGCGATTCAGTTCTTCTAATTGCTGATCATTCAATATTTCCTCATGGTATGAGTTGCATTCTGATATTGTTTTGACAGATGAGACTTTGGTGCTCCCCTTTAACTGAGACAGCATGATGAAATCCATGTTTTATGTTTGCTTGGGGGTTTCCGTGGAAAGTTTTCACTTTATCATCAGTTTTATTCTGTTCTATTACATCTAATACGTTGTACTATGGAGCAACTGGAGTTATTCTTTATGGAAAATGTATAAAGAGAATAGTTTTGTAGGTGTTGACTTATGAATTGCCTATGCTAGAGCATATTGATGCACATCAAGACGTGCACATGCTTAACAAGCACAGGTTTTCAAATTGGATGTATTACTTGTCTGCATATAGACTGGCCTAAAATATGTCTTAACTGTACCTTTGGTGGTTGAATCATAGATGATCCATCTAGTTTCTCAGACCACACGTTAATTGAGCTATTTATGACCATGAAAACAAGATTATAAATTGATGATGAATGTTAATCATGGCTGTGAGGTGTTGGCGTGATCTGCTAATCTTGGTCTACTTTTCAGTTTCAGGTATTTTCAAAGAGGATTTTTGTGTCTCTGTCGAGATAAAGGTGCTTCCCTTTGCATCCAAATGCGTGCTTCTCTTTCTATAAATGTTAGGTCATACCTTGTAACAGATTTATAGTTCCTTCAATTTTTCTCGGAGCATATAGCATATTCAATTTCTTCTCTTCTGCAAAAGCAGCCCAAAGCAGGATTTCTTCCTACTTCAGAATTTATAGCTGAAGAAAATGTGATTAAAAAGAGAATCACTCGCTTTAAAATGCACCAAGCTCTGAAATTGCATCAAGGAAAGGTAATATTCGGACCTGGTGTAAGTTTTTTCCTTCTCCTGGACAAGAGCATCTTTTTTTTTGGATGTCTTATTACGGCATTTCAACTGATACATCAGTGAATTGAGATTGTTTGCATTTACATGAATCATTGTTCTTGCCACTGATGGAAGTTCTTTAAATGCAGATATCACAAATAAGTAAATACAATCCACTGGATCTGTTTTCTGGTTCCAAGGACAGAGTACAAAAAGCAATTAAATCCCTCTTTCTTACCCCTCAGAATAATTTCCGGGTTTTCTTAAATGGTTCACTTATTTTTGGAGGCATGGGTGGTGCTTCGGACAATGCGAGTTATACAGTTGATAATGCATTCCAGGATGGACTTCAACGTGTTATTCTGGCAAAAGATGGGATGTACACAAAATATTTTCTGGAACTTGTTGCTGAAACTGTTTACAAGTCTGGTTTGTTGAATCGGCTTCTTGAAGTACAGAAACTCGATGCTCTTGATATTGAAGGAGCCATTCATGCTTACTATGATATTGTTTCTCAGCCTTGTAAGGTCTGTCGGGAAAAAGGTGGAAACAAGTTGTCGGGAAGATATTCATCACTGCATTCAATGCCAAGGGATAAAAAATATGAAGTTGTGAGGGATTACTTAATATCAGCCACTGCAAAGGACTTAAGTATGATGATTAGTTTTAGGTCGAGAGGAAATATGGATCGAGAGTCTCCATATAGAGTTGTCTTTCTGGAATCAACGAATCAAACTTTTGATTACAAGGTGAACCCCATATCAATCGTCCCAAAATGTTTGTTATTAGCTTCAAGACATATCTGGTTTTCAGCATGAATTCTGTATCACTATGAATTTGTTCTTTTAACTTAGAAGCATGGGTTTGCTTTTCTAAAACATAACATCAGCAGCTACTTCTGTCATCTAATTCGTTGTCACCTATGTGTTGAGTTGTTGGGACATGATCATTAGATTTACTTTTAACGTAACACCACAAACCGAACAACCCCCCTCCCCCCCGGGGGCCCGGGGGGGTGGGGCGTGGGGGTGCGGTTAAAGATAGTTTTTTATCTCATAAGATGCAGAATGCAAAGCATGCACATCACAGTATACTCTTCCACCATTAGTTCACTATTTCTACTGCAATGTCTACTTGGACAATAGTTTCATGTACTGCTTCCTTCTTTAGCTATTCTTCCTAGGGCTTTATCTCATAAGATGCAGAATGAAAAGCATTCACATCACGGTATACTCTTCTACCATTAGTTCACTATTTCTATTGCAATGTCTACTTGGACAATAGTTTCATGTACTGCTTCCTTCTTTAGCTATTCTTCCTGCTAAATGTTGTTGGAGAATTTATGTTATCCACTGGGTATATTTCTTATAATTGTAGTTTCAGCGTTTCTTTGAGCATGTTGTCCAATTCCTGTTTGATCATAGTTCATTGTCTGTACAATCTCATAGGCATCTTTCATTGACCTGGACATGAAACCACTGAAGAAAATGGAGTATTATTATGAATTAGATCAGCAGATAGTCAGCCGCTATACCCGGATGGTAAAAGATAAGGAAGCAATTGATTATTGTGAAGGCATTGAGGAATCTTCAAATTCGCGCATACCAAAGTGTAAATAAATGCTGGTAATTCATAGTATTTCATGGTTGCTTTCATGTATTATGTAGTCAGAACGTGTATGACTCTATTTTCCATTGTATTTGTCTCTCCTCTTTGGGTAATTGCATCAAGCTTTAGATTATAACCCAGTATAGATATATTAGTTTCCTTTGCTGTTCTTCCAATTATTCAAATTTCTATATCTTTTTTCTCAAGTTGCCTGGCCAGCTGAACATGTTTATGGATATCTGACATCCTTTGTGTCTACTTGTGTGCGTCTGTCTCTATGTGTGCGGTGCGGTTATGCCTTATGTGTTAAGAAGTCTAAAAGTCTTTTTCTTTTTTTTTTTTATATATATATATGTGTGTTAAGGAGTCTAAAGGTCTCATAATGTTCTTGAGTTTTAACTTCACATTATCTATGTGATTTACATATATCATTTTCCATTATGTAAAGTGATTGATTAAATCCTTTATGCTACGTGGATCATGTTCAATTGCTAACCTGAATTAAATACAAGACATAGAAAAGATAAAAAATAAAATGAAAGAAAGAAGAGAAAAACGGAGAACCATATGCCCATGTTTGCTTCTCAGTATGTGCTCTGCTTACCTGGGGAATAAGTCGGGACCATTCAAATTTCTGTTGACGGCAGTGATCCCGGAAAATCTTTCCACCATTATTAGAATATCAGTGAGGCTGTGGACCTGAATCTGTCTGACACATCGCTCAACATATTTAGTTTCCACATGTTTTAGTATTCCATTTTCATTTTGCAAATTCCAGCCCTTTGGATAATGTCAAAAAGATTTAAGAAGTTATCATTTGATTACCTCCTTTCACAGCTTCATCTTCATTAGCTTCTGCTTATGATATTGTTTTACTCCATTGAGTCAAACTCATCGTTTACATAAAATCCCACTTTTCATGTATTAGACTATAATGTCTTAATGCCAAACTGAAAGGTTGATCCTATCCTACATTTATTTTATAGTTTTTGTAATCCACTCCTCTTCAAGAGAATTAAATGATGTATATAGTTGAGCTCCTATAATGAGGTTATGGAATGTGATCTGGAGCCACTAAATGAGTTGCTAGCTTCTGCTTTCTTCTTTATATATCTGTCATTTTCTTGACCATGTGAATGCGTGTTCTATTATGCTTCTGCAGAAATGGCAGATTAATTAAGGAGTTCAGGAGAAGGAGACATGTCGGCTTTTTCCTCCTGCAAAGAAAGTGATTAACTACCTTGGTGCGTTGTGTGCCAGCCCACATGAAAAAGTGATTTGTGCAGCTGGATTGTGGACTGCCTTTGTGTGCAATTGACATGCTTGAAGATGGATTATCCCTCACCTCTGAGCTCTAGACCAAAGTTATCTCAGTCAGTGACTACTCACTGTCTGTGGTTTTTGTAATTCTATCTGTGTCTTATATGCACGATGCAAATCTCAATAAGTGTAAATAATTGTTGTTGTAATTCTGTTCTTGGGAATGAATTTTGTATTCGTGCCTTAATGAATTTTGTATTCGTGCCTTAATGAGATATAAACAGCCACCAATTTATGCCCAGTCATGCTCAATCAATTGGATTTGTTTAGGCATCTTGAATTGGAAGTCTTAGGGCACAGGTAGCTGGTTGAATTTGATTAACATAAGGACCGACTACAAAAATTTAACAGCTCACTTTAGAATGTAATTTGCCCTTGGAAACCTTCCCTACTCACCGTTAGATGCCTAAAACAATAGATACCCGGCAGTGCACTGAGCTT
>JACFYI010002086.1:113086-139284 GCA_014898755.1 Handroanthus guayacan
ACCTTTGGCTTTATATTCATATAAGTCAAGCGATAATCTCATCTTAATCACACGATCCACTAAAACAAACTCAGATTATACAAGTCAACGACACAGAATTCAGCTTAATCGGTTCTCAATTCAGCAAGTGACACTCAATTTTCAGACCGAAAAGTTTCCAAGAACAAGACCAGACTCCAAATCGTCTCTGACATGTCCCCATTCAGACATGGACTTTCTTTTTCCCTTAAAATTATTGCCTAAGCAATAATTAATCCAGATATTAACAGACCACAAATTACAACAAGAATGGTTCTACAAGGACGACACCTGAAGAAAACCCCTGATCTTCTTCAAAAGCTTCAACAATCAAGAGCAGAGCCCACAAAAATCCGCAGCGTAATTCTCAGAAAAAAGGATTCAGCAACTCTCAAAGCTAGAAATTTCGGGAATTGTAGAGGATAAGAATCAAGGAAACAATGAGCCGGGGCATACAAAATAGGAAAAGCAGAGAAGAAAGGAACAGGTAATGAGGAGTGGGAAAAGTAAGTAAAAAAATTGAATGACCGACAAGAGGAGAGGATAAAGGAAAGAAGAAATCGCATGGGAGATTGAGAGAGAGAACGTACAGTGATATGATGCTATTGCTTGTGTCAGTTTGAGTTAAGATAGTAGAATTAACTGAAATGCTAGAATTAAATACGCTTTTTGAAAGTACCGAAACTATCTTACAATTGACATTAAACGGCCTCGAAACTATTTTACAATTGACATTAAACCTGGGGGCCAAAATGAATTTCACCCCTTTTGAGGCTGCTTCACCTGCTTGTTTTCTTAAAGACGGATGTGCCCTTTTCACGAGAAAGACAGGCATAATGATGAACCTCTTGTCAATTTCTCGTTTTGGATAGAGAATGAAAGAACCATAAATATCTTGACGAGATATTTTTGAGCATCCACCTTTTCGTTCTTTGTTCTGTTAGTATCATTTGTTATCCTAAAATGAACCAAGATTTCGTGCTTTTAGTTACAAAATGCCTTATGAACTATGTCAAGAAATAATAGTAATTCCATTCATTAGATTTGTTGTTTTGTTGCAGGATTACCATCTTTATCTTTCATGCATTCGTTAGATATCTAAATATTATGTTTAGATTGCATATTTAATTAGTTATCACTCCGAAAAAAAAAAAAAAAGAATTTACATTATTATATGCATTCCAACTCCGCTAAATTCATTAATATGGACACATTTATATATAGAATTTAATGTGAAACTTTTTATTTTACACTTTTTGTTTCAATTAATATTTTACTTTATAAATTTATATTTATTATATGTGAGATATATTGATTTTTTTTTTCTTTTGAGGAAATATATTGATATATAAGAATATTATACATTCTTAAATTTTATCTAAAATATGAAACTAAAATATTTAAACTGAAAATTTATAAAGCATGCTTTTAACATAACTTCTTCTTCTCTCGTTGACTCATATGTTAAGGTTTTAAGTTCGAAATTGCCCATGCTTATGCTATCATTAATGTCGACTCTAATGTTAATATTGGTATACAATCATTCATCTCATCTTATAATTATTTAATATTTAATTAATATTTTAGTGCTATAAGGTGAGCTTTAGCTATTTCATTCAAAAAACAAAAAAAAAAAAAAAGAAAAGAAAAGAAAAGAAAGAAAGAGAAAGAAGTGCCCTCAAGAATAATTGGCTCTAACCCAACCTACGAAGGGAGATGCAAGTGTTGATCCATCCAGCTGGTCAAAATTAAAGTCACCATCGTGGGGTAGGGAATGGAACCATTTTGACATTGCAAAACTTACTGTGGGAATGGTGTTTATGATATTTCAAATACATTTGGGAGACGACGTCATCATGAGCTGCCTGACACTGAGTCACTGACACGCAAGCCGCACTGCCGGCGCCCGCGGACACTACAGATGAGGGCCACGTGTTTAGCTATCAAAAAAATGTGGATAAGGAGCCCCTCTTTTGTAAATAGGTGAAAGTTCAGGTCCCCCTCCGGAAATATCAATGGTCCACACTTAGATGATAGAATCTCTATCTCGATCGGTATTGCTGCCGTACACATTTAGGGGTGTAAACGGATATTAAACGAATCGGATACACTGTTTCTATATTCGTATCCAATTAACTTATCGAATACGGATATTCGTATCCGTTTTCTAGCGGATATTGAAAATAATATCCGTAACGATATCCAGCGGATATTAAATGAATTCGAATATATCCGTATCCGTTTATAGTTATATATTTTTTTGAATATTTGTACTCGATTGCAATTATTTGAATCGTGTCTATATCTGTATCTAAATGTTATTTTTATGTCCATTATTCAAATATATATATATATATTGGATATTCATATTCGATTGATTTAATCAATTTAGCAAGACCAACAACTACAACTTGTAAGATAAAATAACTAAAAGTCCATAATCTAATTATATACAATATTTAAAATACATTAGAAAATGTTAAAATATATTATGTATAATAATATAATATGTATATTTTTTTTGAAATATTATTTAATATATGAATTTGTTCATAGAATATCTTATTCCATATGAATAACGGATATAATCAAATATATAAACGGATATGTGTTCGGAGTGGATATTAAACGGATCGAATTCATTATTACCATATTCGTATCCATTTACAATCGGATATCTCCTAATCGAATATGGATAATATTAGCTTTAAACGGATACGAATAATTTCTAGTATAAACGAATACGAATGCGAACGGTAATCGAATTTTCGAATATCCATCGACAGCCCTATACACATTAATGCGGTCGACAACAAAAAAATCAGGTGTTAATTTCTATTAGGAAAACGAATTTCAGGTTATCTTAATATTATGACAAATCTATGATGATGTGGTTCGGATCGAATTTGGGTCAAGGATCAAATATTAAACATTATTTTTTTTTAGAGATATCATTGTATTTAATCTTTTGCAAAATCTTTAATTTTAATTTATGTTTTCAGGGTGCATTTATAGTGTTTAGATCGAAAATTACTGAACTCGTGGGCCCGTTTTTGTTATTATTATTTTATTTGATTGAATTCATTAGGTTATCATTAATTATAATCGAATATATTTAGGATTATGACTATTTTGTTATTATTTATATGCCCTTATAAATCATAATGAATATTATTGGGAAAATCCGCACAGACAAATGCACATATCATAATCAGTAATAAAGTAAAAATCAAGTATTTTCTCAAAGGTCAGAGTTATCTTAATTCAAAAGGTGCCAAGCAGTAATAACTTAAACTAAACAAAAGTTTGATGAGTAAGTTTGATAAAGATTTTAGTTGGTGAGGTTTTGATGAAAATTCAATATATATACACATATATATGTGAAGACATAGAATTATGAAATCACCAACATACATGAATTAATTCAATTGATATTTCCCAATGATTTCAAATGATTGTAATCATTTACCCTAAGTCCCATGCAACAAAATGAGACCTCTTCCCAACTGTCTTGTTTCTACTATTTAATATCTTCCATTGCTGCCAAGGCTTGAAAAACGAACAAAAATCTCTTTAGGCACCTCGATAAGTTAACTTTTGTACTAAGCATAGAGCTAGTGCCAAATTTACTTGCAGATGCCATTTTATAAATATATATGTAACAGTTAAATAACAAGAATTATTTCTTCGGGATTGTTGAAAAAAGTGATTTTTAGATTATTTAAATGTTGTAAAAGAAAAAAAAAGTATTGCAGCAAATTATCAATTGGCAGTATTTAATGGTAATTTTTAATAGTATTCAAGGCATGAAAAATAACAAAATACTTAACTCAAATCTATAGAATATAGACTGAACCACCAGCAGGCTAATTTGCTTCAAAGAAATAATTGCCCCACTTATAAGTACACTAGGAATTGTGATGCTCCTTTTAGGATAAGAAAGTCCACAAGTCATCTGTTTTGACATTTCGCTTCAGATCAATCTCAGTTCAAACATTGCTCACTTTGTTAGAACTGTACGTTAAACCAAATGTTGCATGCACAAAGAGTGTTTGAGAGAAGACAGAATTTGATATTTTGAGTTGTGCATAATCTTGTCTAAAAGCCAATTATTGGAAAGTAAAAAGAGAAAGCTATAATACCTGAAATGTTTGCAATGTTTCTATTACTGTGATATCCCACATTGGGATATTAATGAAATAATTCCCAATATATAAGTAATGGCCAAAGAATTCATGTGCAACCATTGGATATCCCTTTTGAGCACGTTGTTTACAGCTCAATTTCAGGTTGTACACGGTGGATTCTCAAGCAAATTTCGCGTCCCCCGGCCCCTGGGCCTGGGGTGTGACAAATAGTATCAGAGCCGACCACCAATCGAAGGGAGCTAAGTGCTTTGCGGGGCAAAGTGCTACGCGTATGGGAGCCACCTCTTGAGGTTCCGGGGCAAAGTGCTACATGCGCGGGAGCCACCTCTTGAGCCCGTAGGAGCCACCTCTGAAGTCCCAATATTTGGTGGGCGGTCCTAGGCCAGTCATATCGCGACGAGGACGTCGCGTTCTAAAGGAGGGGTAATTGTGATATCCCACATTGGGATATTAATGAAATAATCCCCAATATATAAGTAATAGCCAAAGAATTCATGTGCAATCATTGGATATTCCTTTTGAGCACGTTGTTCACAGCTCAATTTCAGGTTGTACACGGTGGATTCTCAAGCAAATCTCGCGTCCCCCGACCCCTGGGCCTGGGGCATGACAATTACAGTAAATGCACAAGAGTAATGCACTAGCAACATCTGAAATATATTGATATGTACGCATTTGTTACAAAAATTAAAATGTTTTGATACGTATGCATATGTTACAAAAATTAAGAACACGGATTTAAATATTTAAGTTTTTGAATTCAAAATTTCAAATTTAAATTTGATACAAATTTTCAACCAAAAGATTAATCTAAAACTTGAGACAACTCAAATGCTCAAGCCAGGTGATAGTGATGATGCACTTGTTCACACACTCTTTGCTTCTTAGTTGCTACCTTTAACAAGCATCAACATTCAAACTACAAAGAGATCATCCTTCCTATTTGTCTCAAAACCAATGTAGGAGAAGAAACAAACCCACACATTTGCATTCTTATGCTTATTTGTTTTCCACTTTCTGTTTTTAAGAGAGAAACGATTAAATTTAATCATTCATCAATATCATTATATTATCACATTACGTGAACTAAACATAACCAAAAATTTTCTAAATTGTTATAAATAACGTGATAAATAGATTATCTAAATGTTCAGATAATCTAAATGAGCAATGTTTTGAAACAGCACAAAATAATGTAACAAAGCATGCAATTTCTGATTATCAACAAAATATATGATTACAGATAATCAACGCTTGCAAATCAACGTGTTTCATAATATTGCGATTCAAGTTTTATTTCAAAAACAAAGTTTGCAAACCAATTTGGAAAAATCAAAACAAGCACATAATTAGCAAGACAGAATCGTAATATACGTAAAATTTTAAACAGTAAAGTTATCTGTCAATTCTGTATAGTAACAGAATTAGTTAAACCAAATCACAGAACAGGTTCTGCTTGTCTTGAAGAAATTATCACCCCATTCATTGGTGCACTTGGATACTGCAACACTTCTCCAAGGATAATCCGACTCTGGAAACTTTGCACTGTATGATGTAAGAGATTCACCTCGAACAGCAACTGAATTTGCCAACCTAAAAATTAAGAATACTTTCAAATATGCAGAGAGGGAAAGAGATTTTCAGAACTGATTATTATTGTTCTATAGTGTATATTTCAGTATTGCCAAAAGGCAGGCTATTTATAGGGAAAGGACGGGGAACATGCCCTTAATCTGGATTTAAACATAAAAAACGTTTTGCTATTAAAACACAAGATGTTTCAATCAACAGCCATAAATCTTGCACAAACCTGTCTAGATTCATGGCAAAAACATGTCTAGATTCATGCAACAATCAGTCTAGATTCATGCAATAATTAGTGTAGAAACATTTTACAGTTTCTGTATTAATATTGCAACTATAAGTTTAATTCAAAATTTCAAACCTTTAAAATTTCAAAATTTCAAATAAACGGGCAGCAAAAAGACTAGACTGAGATTGAGATAATTTGCCCAATGCCCGAGCCTAAGCCGGGCCCGGTGGGCGATGATGGCGGCGCTCATGTGGTGCATCCCCATGCATCTTTTAGTAAATACTTTTAACAAACATCTACACTTGGTTTGTATATATACAAGCTTATACTTTGTTATAAAAGTAATGTGGGACAAGTGAAGAGTTTTTAACTCTTTAACTCCTCCACAAGGTTTTTATACTCTACTAAAGCGCAACACTCTTTGTCTCTAAATCAATGCGGGACAAACCACATACATGATCTTTTGTTCTTTTCCCCCACATTTTACATACATATTTATCTATGGATTCCAATTAAAATTTGGCATCCATCTAATAATAAACAACTTTCAATTCATGTAATTAAGCCAAAACTAAATTATGTTTAATGCCAAATTACAACAATCCCTCACAAATCTATAGATAAATCTATTAGGGTTATTATAATTAGCTTTCAGTAATGGTACTTTCCGGTTTGAACCATTACTTGAGTTATCCAACTTATGCTGCCACAGGGACAAAATGGATATGAGCCTTAACTTTGGCCCTTGGGTGTGGCGCGTCCATTGATAACAACTGTAACACCCCGAATCCTAGAGCATCTAGCCCTAGGTTCGAAACGCCACTCAACGAAAGCGGAACTAACTAAAATCACAACAATATAATTCATAGCCTCTCCTTTACATAAATGCCGGAGCTTAACTTGATTACAAACCAAAACTTTCTATAATACAACTTAAAACCCTAGATTACAATTCAACTATGTATAGAATTCCCAACACATCTCAACTGAAGAAAAATACAAATACCAGGACTAAACATTATAAAAACGTTCTAATATCTCTCACACTTCAAATGCTCCGAGAATTAATTTCCTACATGATAAAGGATGGAATCATGAGTCCACTGACCCAATAAAAATTATGGCATCGGATGAAGAGTACAAGATTGGAACAAGAGTCATAGCAAGAACGAACTATGAATGTCACATCAAAATAGGATCATTCAGAACGAACAATACGAATAGATAACTTATAAACTTGATCACATTCATGTCAAAATATATAAGGCCGAAGCAAGTATTTGGTGAATCTGTCACCCTTATAACTTCAACATATAACATACATATATCCTTATCCCTCCACTTATTTCTCCGAGAAAATTGCCCACGGAGTGTCAAACAAACTCGAGACACAGCTGCCGCAGCGCGGATGATCACGAGTCTTAGGAATAGTTTTTTGGAATCCTACCTCCAGGACCCTTCCGAACTACCCAACGAACAGGAATTCCCAAGGATTTCGACTATCGATCCGATATCGCTCAATCAATTCCCCTGAAGATTCCCAAGGCCCAACTTATCAAATATTCATACAGGTTCAGAACAAACGAAACATATCCAAACATATCAAACAATACTTTGAGATCAATCATTTCAAACTAATGGACTTTGGACATATCAGATGATATTTTCAAAAATATTTCAAAAGAATATTCTATGGCCATTTCAACGGTATTTTGAAAATATTTTAGAGAGGTGAAATTCATGAGGTATTTTAGAAACATTTTAGGAGAAATGAAATATAACCGACATTTGAAAGATATTTTTGATGAGTGAAAATAACAAACAATACTTTTGAGAACATTTTAAAGAATAAAACTACGAACGATATTTTGAAAACGTTTCAAAAGTGGATTTTTTCGAGGCAGAATGGCTTTAAAATCATAAAAAAAAAGATTCAAGAAAAACTCAAGCATAGATATTTTATAAAACAAGTTAACCGAGTCCATGTTTCCATTTTTCCAACATGACAATACGTATTCCATAATATCCGAAAATTATCAAATATCAAACAAAAGAAATGACCACAATCTTATCCGAATGTCCATAATAGTCATCAAACAAGATAAGGAGTCCATGACAATCCAACTAGAAATAATACAATGAATTCAAACTCATGCTCATTGCAAGCCAAACAGAGGAATGAAATCATGATACAAAAGATTCCATTATTAATGGGCACAAGGGATATCTATGATTCTTACCTTTGGTCCTTAAACTTTAAGTCCCAAGATGATATTGAGATTGACTAATTCTTCGAGTTAATTTGGCCTATAAACATCAAGATCAATTGAGTACTTGTAACGCCCCGGGTCCTAGTGCACTTCCGCCCTAGTCATCGGGACATTACTCACATTCCTAAACACTAAATTTAAATACTAAAATCAACATGAACATAATTATTCAATATCTGAAACCACAACTGAACATTTTGGTAGTAACTTATTTACATAAGTGCCAAACTTCGTCTTATTTTACAACTCCAGAATTTTCTAAAATTACAACTTACATTCCGAAGGAAATAACTAGCTACAGTACATGCTAGAAATTTACAATTTTATTCTCACTAATATACAAAAATCTCTCCATTTACATAATGCGAGTATTGAAGCTAGACAAGTAGAAACATTCTAATCTAGGCTCTCATGTCAATAGTCGCATTATTCCTCAAATTTATTCACCTACACTTGGTAGAAAATTTAAATAAGTCGAGAGACTTAGTAAAAATCATAACGGAAGGTCAAGGAATAGGACTCAAGAAATTGATGAGGGATGTCGAGTCAATCGTTGACATTCATATCAAAGGGGATAATTCAATCTGATGCAAGTATGAGTTCGGAGAAATCAAATCATATTATGAATGTCAAAATCAATTAGGCTGAACTAGTATTTGGTGGATCTGTCATCCTTGTAACTCCACAATTATTCAATTATACCCTTATGCCTCCCGTCTCTCCCTCGAACGACCGTTCAGAGGGGAGCAATTCAAGTAAATTAATTTAGGCACGGTCAATCGCGTGCCGGGAGTAGTTGTCCAGAAGCTTACCTCCAAGCCCCCTTCCAAACTACTCAAACATTAGGAAAATCCCGGAGGTTAGGTCGACGTTCTGTTAAGGCCCAACCGGTCCCCCCCAAAGGTCCCCAGGGCCCAACATTCATTCATTCATTAGGTTTTCATTTTAGGAGCATTCAAGAAATCAACAATTAACGTTGAATTCAAATACTAGAGATACGGAAGTCAAGGAATGCGGATATGGATATAAGAATTCTAATCGGATCATCATATAAAATTTAAGGGGCTTAGGGGCTAATTTTTTGAAGATCGTTTTAAGAAAACACCAAAAATGCAAGTTTTTGATAAAATTTTGGGGCGGCAGTAATTTTTCAAGCCTTCTTAAAAATACATTTTAATGAGTAAAAATTGGTGATTTAGTTCTACAACTATCTAGACTCGACAAGCTTTCCAACGGTGGTCTTATATTGAAAATTTGACGAGTAAAACTCTAGTTATGAATTTTTAAAATTGATATAAGAATCTACCGAATCCTTGAATCAACCGGACAGGTTTGGGTTCACCAAAAATTCTGGGTTGATTCCTTTATGGATCTTAAAATTTCTTGAGCCTATTATTATCTACACTCAACAAGGTTTCTAACCTATATTTTTGGGTTCAATTTGGTGAAGAAATGAGTGGTTTACAATGAGTTGAAGTTGGAGAAAGGGTTAGGACCAATTCCAGTGTAGCCCCTGCTACCTGGAAAAACTGGCACGTTTGGATTAAATGGTGTTTTTGGGCTTTTTCTTGCACAGAATTGGGTGATTCTTGATTCTAATGATAACTATACTCAACAAGATTTCAAATGGTATATTGTGTAGATTTTTTAGACATGTGGTAGTCAAGTTATGAATTTTTAAAGTTAGGATTAGTGCAGAGACCTCCCCTGTCCCAGCCGAAATGGCAGGTTTCATTCAAACTCATTTTCCTATGGTCTCCCTAGGTGTTTTCGGGTGATTCTTGGTCCTATCATCAACTAGACTCAAAGAGGTTTCCAACGGTACCTTTATGAAATTTTTAGAGTTGTATAAGTCTAGTTTTCGATTTTTCAAAATAAGGTAAGTGCACTAACTTCTACCTGAGAACAGTCCAGATTTTCAGTACTATATTTCTTTTGGAAAATCACCTAACCACTAAATCTACATGATGATCCACCATCATTCTTATATCCCTAAGGTCAAAATCATGGTTTTCCAAGCTCAAATCAGATTTTGCTCCATCAATAACCATTAATCACATGAGAGTAAATAATCAACTCATACATCAAGCCATAATCAAGAATAAGGCAACATAAGCAATCTCATCAACAATAATATCAATTTATGAATCAAAGGAAGGAAACCATAATCTGAAATCTTGAACATAATGTTGAGAATGTTATGATTCTTACCTTAGATGATGGATTTGTGCCAAGATGTAAGTAGTTGATCCACTAAATCTCTAGTTACCTAGCATAGAAACAATTCTTCTTAAGTTTACAAGTTTTTCATCAAATCTACTAACTAAACTCAATCAAACTTATCCCAAGCTTGAAGATTTGAACCTAGATGAATCCACTACACCACTCTTCTTTAGATGTTTATGGATTAAATTGAGGGATGGTAGGAGTTTTTTCTCTCTTTTCTTCCTTCTTTTTCCTTTGGTTTTTCTCTCTTTTTTCCTCTCTCTTCTCTCTCGGTTTTCTTCTGAGTTTGGGGGCTGTGTTTTTGTGTTTTAGGCTTTATTTTATTCCTTGTATACACTCCAAAGTATGTACATATATGTATTTGAGTACAATACAATGTCTAGTATTTATGAGAGCTTATGATGGTGTCCCCTTTATGAGCTAAGCCATGAGCTCATTTAAGGAACACATGACTGTATCTTATATCACATTTGAGGGTGTTTTGGTGGGTGTGGCCGGCTGAGTTCAGATTTCCTTTCATTTTTATTTTATTTTTTTCAAAAATTAGGTTTTGGGCTTAATTATGGGCTAAAATAAATAACAAAGCATTGGGCTTAATTCCTTATGTCCAAGGGCTTGATTTTGGGTTTAAAATATCATATTTGGCCTATATTCGATTGAAATAATATTTTTGGTTGCTAAATCAAAGTGATTTCACCGTTTTAAAGTTTTTTGGGCAATAATGATAAAAATCGTTTAAAACGGCGCTATATTTTAAAAATTTTAAAACAATGGGGTAAAATTGTTAATTCAAAAATTTTTTGGGCTAAAATATAATTTTTTGAAATTAATAGTTTGGTTTTGGTAGGTTTTGGTTGAAAGAAAAATTTTTAAAACGGGTTTTGCGCTTCTTAAGGGTTTATAGCCGTTTAAGGGAATAATTTTTAAAACTAGGAGTTTAAATATATAATTATGGGCATCTTTAAGGAAAAATTGTAATTTCAAAAATTCTTTGGTTGGAAATAAATTTTTCAAAATAGTAAAGCATTTCTATCTACGAGAAAAATCTCAAATCTGCGAAAAATCAATTACTGATTAAAAGTTTTCCCAAACATTTTAAAATATTTACTGATTTAATATTGGGGTTTTAAAGTTTAAATTAAGGGAATTATAGGGTCCTTATAGTACTAGACCACATTTCTATATCTTATAAAATCTACGATTCAATTTCAGCAGTAAATTTTCCGACCATTTTAAAAATACATCCCATTGAGTTAAAATTGATAATTTGATTCTACAACTATCTAGACTCGACAAACTTTTCAACGGTGGCTTTATACCAAAAATCCAATGAGCGGTTTCTTAGTTATAAAATTTTCAGGTTGGCCTATGGTTCTGCCATAATCCCAAGTCAGTTTAACATGTTCGACTTTAATAAATTTTCTGAGAAGAATGCTTCATGGATTTCAAAGATTCTTGAGTTTATCATTATCTACAGTTAATGAGGTTTCTAAAGAATATTTTTGGGGCTGATTTGGTGAAAGAAAGCTTGGGTTTCAATGGTTTGAAAGTAGAGGATGCGTTATGTTTCACTCCAGTGAGTCCCCTGTTTCTCAGGTGATTTGGCAAGTCTGATTTCAAAGGAGTTTTTGGTCATTTTTCTCAATATTTTTGTATTATTCTTGATCCTAAACTAACTACACTTGATAAGGTGTCAAACGGCATACTTTATGGAACTTTTGGATGTGAGTAGGTCTAGTTATAAATTTTTGAAGTTGAGGGTATGACAGAGGCCTCCTTTGTTTTAGCTAAAATGGCAGGTTAGGTTCAAATGAGTTTTTCTAACATTTTCCTCCTTGTTTTTGGGTGATTCTTGGTTCTATCAATATCTAGACTCAATGAGATTTCCAACGGTACCTTATATACAAGTTTTGGAGTAGTATAAGTGGGGTTTTCAAATTTTTAAAATGAGATATGTGCACTGGAAAAGCTACCCGAGAGCCAAAAACCAATGTTTTCAATCTTCACTTATATCCAAAAATCATCTAGCTACCAAATCTAAGTGTGATGATCTAATAAATTTTTTATAACTCTTAAGTTTATCTTCATGGTTCTACATACAACGGCTAAATCAAGCTCAATCAAATTTCGACATATAGCTCATCATGTAGATCAAAACAAATAAATGATCATGACCATCAAAGATCATCCCAACAAGCTCATAATCAATGGATTTCTCAAAAATAGAACTATAAGTCAAGGGTGAACAACACAAAATAGGGAATATCATGATCTTTACCTTCTTGAGCTATCCAAATCCAAGAGTTCTAAGTGATTGCTTCAAAGCTTCAATTTAAATCCTAAATAACTAAGGAAAAACTACTTAGATCATCACTTAAATCTAAGTAATAACTACTCAAAACTTAACTTAAACTTACCAAACTTGAGAATTTGTGCAAGAGTTGAAGTCCCCTATTATTCCCCTTTGGATTTATGGTGAAAATTATGAGTGAAAATGGAAGAAAATTGAAAGAAATTGAAGCTACACACACACACACACTTTGGTTCGGCCAAGAGGGAGAGAAAATAAGGAAGATGAAGTCTTCTTTTGTCAACCAAATGCTCTACAAATAAAAAAATGAGGAAAGGCTTTGTTGTAATTGGCAAAAATAACATTTAATGACATTTAATGAACTTGATAACTAAGAGCATGAGTTGGTCTTTATTTATGCACATGGTAATTATCCCTCAAGGTGAGTCTTCACCTTGAGTGTGTGTGGGCAGCGGAAGCTGCTATTTTTTCTTTTTTTTTTTTTTTACCAAAATTCAAAAATAGGTTTGGACTTTAGACCTAAAAATTGGATAAATAGTTGGGCTTAATTCCTTAACTAAATGTGCATGATTTTAGATTAAAAATAATGTGTTTGGGCCACATTTGATTGAAATAATTTTTTTGGGTGCTATACCAAAATAATTTCGCCGTTTTAAAGTTTTTCGGACAATAGCAATAAAAATCATTTTAGACGGCGCTAGGTTTTGAATTTTTGAAGCTAAGAGTTTGAAAATATAATTATGAGTATTCTTGGGCCAAAATAACATATACAAAAATTTTTGGGTGTAAAATAAATTTTCGAGATTTTTTATTGTGAGAAAAATCTCAAATCGACGAAAAATCGATTACCGATTAGAGTTTTTCTTAAAAACATTTTAAAACATTTATCGATTAAAACTAAGGGTTCAAAATTTAATTAAGAAAATTTTCCCACTCTTAAAATTTATTTTAGGGAAATTTTCGGGTTGTTACAACAACAAACCACTGGCTATGTACTAATCTTTAGATTTGACACTATAGGCCATGTGTCTCGATCCTGTATCATGAATATTTTTCGAGAAACAATCCCTTTTCCTCTAGTCGTGGCCGAATGACTTCATTCACTTAGTTGGGCATCCCCAAGAATGCAGTGCTTACATCTCGTCTAAAAGATGTGACCTTATCCAGAGTTAATGCTCTTACTAAAGTAGCAGTAATCAGCACCTATCAGCTATATCAAGGGACAAACTCAAATACTTAGTATCAGTCATAATTAGGTGCAACTCGATACATGCAGCAGCTTGTTTATACCATATTGAACCTTCCTTGTGGAATCTCCACTTGGTAGGTTGAGTTGCCACTGCTTGTGTATTATTTTAGGGTTTTCAGTCCCATCCCCAGTTTGGATTTTTGAACTAAGGACAATTCAAGTTCTTTAGTTAGAGGGTCGGTCATGTTGTCTTTGGTACCAACAAAATCAACGGCCATGACCCTATAAGGCACAAGTTCCCTTATAAACTTTATTCTAACTTAAATGTGTCTCTTGGTCTTTGGATTAAATTTTTTTACTTTTGATCTTTGCGATCGTGGTTTGGCTATCATAATGCACAATGATCACAGGAAGAGGCTTGCTAACCATGGGTAATTAAACCATCAACCCATGCAGCCACTCAGCCTCAGTCCCAGTTGTGTCTAAAGCACATAACTTAGCCTCGAACGTAGATCGAGTTACCAAAGTCTGTTTGGTAGACTTCCCGGAGACACCACTCCCACCTAGGGTAAACACGTACCCTCTACACCCATTGCTTTTAGAGTTTTTAGCTATCTAGCTAGCATTACTATACCCTTCAAGAACTACAGGGAACCTACAATAATGCAGGGCTAATGATACCGTGCCTTTAAGATACCAAAGTATCATATCCTGTGACACTCCGAAAATTCCCCTAATTGAAATTTTTATCCTTCATTTTTCAAGACGATAAATTATTTTACAATCACAAAATTTTAAAATAGCCAAAATATGTTTCTACATTAAAAAAAAATTTCATAGTATCCGAAGATGTTATTTTGGCCCAAACGAGCATGTTTAAGCCCCAAACCTAGCCCAATTTAAATTAAATGTTAGCCCAAACAAAATTCAAGCCCAATCTAATATTGAAAAAAAAAAAGAAAAAAGAGAAAATCAAATATGATCTTGCTGCGGATTGGGCAGCTGCATGATCCCCCAAAATAGGGGATATTATCAATATTTTATTGATAAAACTTTATCACCATGTGTTGAATTCTATTTCTCTTTTTAAATAAGTCAAGAGAGGAGAAGCACTCACACTCATTCTTCACATTTGGTAGCAAGATTTTCTTCCTCTTCCTTCTTCATTTTCTCTCTCGGCAAACTCCACTAAACACATACACTACAGAAAATTTTCCTCTCTTAATAAATTTCAAGAAATCTAGAACCAAAAAGGGGAAAAGCTAAAGGAGTGTACTCTTCCCAAATAGCCTAACTTGGTAAGTAAAAGTGTAAGAAGATTTAGAATTTAATATTTAAACAAGAGAATTGAGAGAGATAAAGTAAGAGTCTAACCAATATGCTTGATTTTGGTTTTCGATTTAGATGATAACTTGAATCTGTGGATCATTTAACCTCTAAATCGAAGCTTAGGACCTAAGGTAAGTTTGTGGCTTCCTTGTCATTGATCTTTCCTTTCTCTTTGATTCAGCTGTAATGCTTTATTGGTTGATGAATTCCACGTTCTTTTGTTTATAAAATGAGCTTATATGTGATATTCTGTTTGATTCACCTTGTTTATAAGCTCATGAATTTCTTTGTGATTTGGATTATGGAATCTTGAACTCCCTTGGAACCCTACCACTTGACCTTGTAAAGGATTGGACCATGGACATAAAAGAAAAACCGTAATAGAAACTTTAAAAATCGGTTTATTGGACTTAAGAAATATATTTCATAAAAACTTGCAAAAGAATTAAAACTTGTGGCTTGGATTTTTAAAGGAAAATATTTGAAAAAGAACTATTGGAAAATGGATTTAAAAGCAGAAAAAAAAAAGAATAAATAAGTAAATTTTGTTTAGCCAAACAGACGTCAAAGTGCTACAGCACTTTGTAAGAGTGCTATAGCACTTCGGCTACTGGAATAATATCAAAATGTGTTGAAATCTTTTCTACAGTAACACTCAAACAGAGGCTGATGTGCTATAGCACTTCACGTTCTGGACTTGTTTAGAACTCTTAATTTAAACCATGTCATTTAAGTGCTATAGCACTTTATAAGGAGCTATGGCACTCTGGGTTTCATTCCTATTCTTGCGTTTGACACCGTTTTACAAATATAAGTCCATTTTTCATCACTTTTCCATATTTTAAAATTTTACAACGATTTTTTCCTAAGTTCAAACTTTAAAGAAAATTAATTAACGAACTTATTTTTCATCATATTCCTTTCTCGATTAATTGTCAATTTCTTAAAATAAGTTTATAAATTATTGTTTTGAAATAATTTGAGTTTAGAAACTATTTCTACATGTCCAAGAATCAACCCAAGTTACTTGTATCCGTGATTGTTCGAAATCTCTATTTTTGTTGAAATGATCAAATTTTAAATTGGGCAATTTAACGCCCATCCTAGTTTCAAATCTTTATGTTTCGACTTCGATTCGCCAAGCCAAATCCATACCTTATTTCTTGAAAATGTTTTAGGCTTTTAAAATAATTTTCCTTAAGTCCAAGGTCCAACTCGAATCATCGTTTGAATCTATCGATCCTTTGAATTCGTACTTTGGTATGACTATACACTTGGATATGTTTCGTTCATTCCGAACAAGTCCGAAATCCATCTCAAAATTGTTTGTTAAATTCTTATCTATATGAATTCTTGCTCGACATGGCTAAATGTTTGAATATGCTCTGTTCATTTTGCGATTCATGCCCAGATAGGGCTATATGTTTGAAAAGCCATGTTCGTTTTGAACCTATATGCATGATAAGTTGGGCCCTAGGTAATTCTTAGGTGATTTGAATTGGGCAATAACGGATTGCCGATTCGAACTCCTGGAATTCTTGTTTGGAGGATAGCCTGGAGGAATTCTGGAGTTTAGAATTCCAAATGGTTATTCCGAAACACGCGGTCGACCGTGTTTCAAGTTCGATATGTGTGAAACTCGAGTGGTCACTCGAGTATGCAAATTGGAGGGATAAGGTTATATGTTTTTGTTGAAGTTATAAGGGTGACAAATCCACCAAACAATTGATTCAGCCTTATAAGTTTGTTGACATGAATGTGATATATGAATCTGTTATCAGTTTGTTCTGTTCGTTCCAATTGTCTTGAAATGCTCTAAGAAATCACATTCATGTTTTTGTTCTTGATATGCTCACCCTTGAATCTTGTACTCCTATCCTACGCCATAAACTTGCTGGGTCGGTGGACTCATGATTTCATATTATCATGTAGGTGATGAGACAATTGGAGATTGATACGAGATTAATGTTATCACTTTTGTATTTTTCGCCGGCGATCATGTGTTTAATTAAGTTGGACTTGTGTAGAAGTTTAAGTAAGGTTAGTTGTAATTTTTGTGAATTCCATGATGTAATGTTGGAGGATGTAAGTTGTAACTTATTGGATGTTGAGCTATCAAGCTATAAATGCATTTGAATTTTTCTATTTATGGTTCGATAGTTAGTTTCCGTTCGCGAGTAATGTCTCGGGATCAATGTTTGCTCGTTACGTTTCGTTCGCAATCCCGGGGCGTTACATATCCAAACCCTTCGAATGTGTTCGATATAGACAACTTGTATATCTCGCTAGCTTTGAGACTGCAAACAAGATATCCGAACTCGTGCCATTTGCAAGATACTGCAAGCTTCCAATGATTTGAGAATATCTTAATTGAGACACAGCAACACTACTTTCATTTTTAAAGAGAGCTACCGAAGGATCATATGGTGTTTTAGCAATTCTACACTCCTTATAGCCAAATTTCTCAATTATCTTTTCAACATAGTGAGATTGAGAAATTGCTATACCTTTAGTTGACCGAGTCAACTTGAGTCCAAGAATTACATTTGCAACACTCATATCCTTCATTTCAAACTTAATCTTTAAAAACGACTTAATCTCATTGATTATCTTAATATTAGACCTAATCAAGAGAATTTCATCTACATACAGGCACAACACAATACAATTATCATCTTTAACTTTGCAATAGATGCACTTATCATTATCATTTACAACAAAGCCAAATGATAAAAATTATCAAAATTTTCATGCAATTGTTTAGGCACTTGTTTCCAACCATAAAAAGATTTAACAAGCTTGCAAACTTTTTGCTCATTTCTAGGAGCTACAAATCGATCTAGCTTATCCATATAAATTTCCTCATCAAAATCAACATACAGAAAGGTTGTTTTTACATCCTTCTGGTGAATATCATATATAGAAGCCAGTGCTATAAGCACCCGGATTCTAGTTAAACGAGCAACTGGGCAATAGGTATGGAAGAAATCTATTCCCTCTTTTGCCTAAAGCTTTTGGCAACTAACTTGGCTTTAAACTTATCTATGGTTCCATCAGATTTAAGTTTCTTTTTAAAGATCCATTTACATCCAATCGTAGTTCACTCGGAGGGAGATTGACTAATTCCCTTGTCATGTTAGAGATAATAGAATCCATCTCACTTTTTACAGCTGTCGTCCAATGCTTCGCTTTTGCGAAGCCATAGCATCTTTGAATGTTATAGCCTCGATATTGTATGAGATAAAATCACTTCTAAAATCATTGACAACTCTAGCTCTCTTACTTTTTGTAAGTTCATCTGGCTCTTTAGATCCTATAGTTGTTGAGCTAGAATTACTTGGATTACCCCCCACATTTGTCATCTTTTTCATATGTTCAGGAATCGATGAAGACATAAGAGCTGAATCTAAAGAATTGTCTTGAGGTATTCCCGTCTTTATGGGAAACACGTCCTCAAAGAATGTGGCATCACAAAACTCAACTATTGTGTTAAAATCTATATTAGGAATTTTTTATTTTATAACCAGAAATCTAAAGGCATAGTTTGTTTCCATATAGCCTAAAAAGACCACTCTACAGTTATAGGACACAGCTTTTTCCTTTTGTTTTATGGGATCAAAACTTTTGCAAGACAACCCTACACTCGGAAATATTTCAAACTAGGTTTCCTGCCTTTCCAGAATTCAAATGGAGTGCTTTCCTTATGTTTGAGAGGAACTCTATTCAGAATATGGCAAGCTGTATCCAGAGCCTCTTCCCACGTATATTTATGTAGTCCGGAATTCAAAAGCAGACTGTTAATCATGTTTTTAAAAGTTCTATTCTTTTATTCTGCTATCCCATTAGATGAGGGAGAGTAAGGGGAAGTCTCTTCATAAATAATACCAAAATATGGGCAATATTCATCGAAGGGGTTAGATTCATGTTCTACACCTCTATCTAACTTTAATTGTTTAAGTTTCTTACCAGTTTGAGTTTCATCTTCATTCTTTTTCTAATGCTTCATCTTTATGTTTCATTAAGTGAACAAAACAATGCCTACTACAATCACTTACAAAAGTGATAAAGTATCTTTTATGATCTTTAGTTAAGATTCCATTAAACTCACAAGTATCCGTGTGAACTAAATCAAGTATTTTAGAATGCCCCAATCGAGTGGTATGACTTTCTTACTTGTTTAGCTTCAATACAAATTTGACATTTGTTTTTCGTTTAACTTCATGTTTAGGGATTAGGTTTAAATTCATCATTTGTTTAATGGAACCGAAATTTAAATGACCTAATTTGCTACGCCAAACAATAGAACATTCAACAATATTTACAGTAGGAAATTTAGAAAAATTACCTTTATTAGAACCAATATTTTCAACTCATAATTTGCACAATCCATCATTTAAATAACCTTTACCAATGAAGGTTCCATAATACAGGATTACAACTTTATTAAGCTTAAAAGTCAACTCGTAACCCTAACTAACTATTACAGAACCACTGATAATATTTCTCCGTATCGTCCGGACATGGTGCACCCTTTTTAGTGACAGTATATGCCTCGAAAGAAATTCAAGTCCGCGCGTCCTATCCCTAGCACCTTGGCAACACTCGAGTTCCCTATCATCACGGATTTTCCATCTACTGGCTGATAAGACACAAATAGCAATTTATTAGCACAAACATGCACATTTATCCAGTGTCAATTAACCAGTCATAGGGTTCATAAACAGTAAGGAGTTTGGGTTTTATGGAAACATATCCATCAATGGCTGTTTCTAGAGCTCTAACTTCGCTAATGTCTCCTACAACCATGTTGACCACAGCTGGTGTAGCAGACTCAGACTTAGCTTGGCCTTTTTGGTGGGATAATCCTTAGCCCAGTGGCGTATCTTTTCACAATTTCAGTATGGTTTGTTTGCCTTTGGTTTCTTATTGGTTTTGGCTTTTCCTTTATTGATGGATTTAGAGTTGGAGTTTACTTTGTTCATGTTATTTTTCTTCTTTCTCATTATTATGTTTGCCTTAGGCTAGTATTCAATAAGAATACCACGAGTTTGGTTCCTGTGTTCTTCTTCAACATTTATCGCAACCATAAGATTGTCAAGAAACAACCTTCCTTTTTTTATGCTTAAGTGTCATGCCAACATTGGGAAACTTTTTGACAATAGACATAACCAGAAACTTTTTCGGAAGTTTCATTTTGACATCAGAAAGGGAGTGCTCAAAGTTTATTAGTTCATCCATCTGTTTAGTTATAGACTTGCCTTCAACCATCTAATATTTTAGGAATTTGGACATAGAATACTTTTCAAGCCCTTGCTCTTTAGTATTGTATTTCTTATCTAACTCATCCCATAACGACTTAGCCATATATGAGTTGGACTAGTACATATCGAAGAGTACATTCGATAACACTGAAAGAATAACTCCTCGACCAATTTATCCCGTTCCGACCATTAAGCTATTTTAGCCATTTTGGGATCCTTATTAGTTGGTTCAGTTGAGTCACTTGGATCACCGACAAAAGTCCCTTCATCGTTAGCCAAATTTTCATATGTTGTTGCCAATGCTTTAAAAATTAGCCCGAAAACTTTTTCGGCAAGCCGGATAAATCGACTTTTGCGGCTAGCATGGACATAGTACTAGAGCCACATGCAAACAAAGCTAATGCCGTTACAAATTATAAGTGCTGTTTAAACTATGACAATAATTTCTTCGAGATTGTTGTAAATAATGTGATAAATAGATTATCTAAAGGTCCGGATAATCTAAACGAGCAATGTTTTGAAACAACACAAAATAATGTAACAAAGCATGCAATTTCATATTATCAACAAAATATATGATTACAGATAATCAACACTTGCAAATCAACGTGTTTCATAATATTGCGATTCAAGTTTTGTTTTAAAACCAAAGTTTGCAAACCAATTTGGAAAAATCAAAATAGGTGCATAATTAGCAAGACAGAATCATAACATACGAAAAACTTTAAACAGTAAACTTACCTACCAATTTTGTATAGTAACATAATTGATTAAACCGAATCACAAAATAGGTTCTACTTGCCCGGAAGAAATCATCACCCCACTCATCGATGCAGTTGCGTACTGCAACACTTCTCTCAGGATAATCCGATTTTGGAAACTTTGTACTGCATGATGTAAGAGATTCACCTCGAACAGCAACTGAATTTGTCAACTTAAAAATTAAGAATACTTTCTGTTGCACCCCGGGTCATGGTAGCATTTCGCCTTGTGATCCGGAACGTTACTCGCAAACAAATAACATTCTAAAACCAAACAAAAGCTATCACATACATTTCGTACTAAAATCCCAATAGAAAATTATCATTACAGACCATTAAGAATTTTTTCAAAATACATAATAAGCTAACCTAGCATGAACAAGCCATCATTTTAATATATTCTATCGGTCCAAAAGGGTAATCATTCAACACAAGCCAAAATACATACTTATGAACAAATTCCCAAAAGGAAAGCGAACACAATCGAACTTTGGAGCTTTCAGTCATTCAATCCTCATGATTCACGAACCCACATGATATTATGGAATTATGAGTCCACTGACCCAGTAAAACTTATGGCATAGAATCAGAAATAGAAGAGTTCAAACGATGAGCATATCAATAACAAGACAAGAATGTGATTCATTAAACAATTCAGAATCAATCAGAACGGTCATAATCAATTAGATAACATCAATCAATTATCACATTCAAGTTATGAGGCTGAATCAAGCAGTTTGGTAGGTCTTTCACCCTTATAACTCCAACACATATCATATAAAATCCTTATCCCTCCAAACTCCCTCAAGGAGCATCAGATCAATAGTAAAAGCACAGTCGGCCTGCGTGCTTCAGAGTAGCCCTTCAGAACTTTACCTCCAGAGCTCATTCAGATTGTCAATCCAACATTGCCCAAATTTAATACCCCTGAAAACTCCCAGGGCCCAACAGTCATTCATTCAGATAGGCTTGAAATAAACAGAACATATCGGACATGTCTTATCATGAAGCCATTTCGGCACATATATTTGATTGGCCATTCATATCAAATGAACAATTCAGAAATTGGCCAATCATATCAAATAAATGATTCGGAATTGGACTATGGACTAGAGGAATATTTGTTTCGAAATCTTAAACATGTTTAATGAAGTAAAATATGGACTGAATCAATCGGTATCACAGGTAAATTTTGAAATTGATTTGATTCGAACCTTGGATTAAAGAGATAATCATTTTGAAAGTTTTATATCATTGAAATGAGGTAGAAAATGGGCATAAAATAACAAAAGAAGTCAAAAATCGAAGTTTAGTTACTGCCTTAGGTGCGTCTTCACTAAAAAAGGGGCACGGTTGCTCCAATGCGCAGTCGTGTAGTGAACAGTACCAAACAATATATTTTTTTTAATTTTCGTCTGAACCTCAGAAATTCAAAATCCCATTTTTAAGTGAGTTTTCTGAAAATTTTGATTTTTAATCTATTTTACAAATTAAAGTGGAAAAAATCGATTTTATGTCCATTTTCATTTTTTCCCCTTCATTTTCTTTCAATTTTTGGTTCTTTCTTGCTCTTAGTCCAATGTCCAATATACAATCTCAATCCAAAACATAGATAGTGATGTTAAGGATGTTCAATAGGGCTTTGGATTTACATCATGAAATAGAGCTTATACATCAAGAAACAATAATGGCGACATACATAAGCTCATATCAACAATATTGCAAATAGAATCAAGATATCCAATAGCTCAAATTGAGACCATTCACACAAGGCAAGAAGATGATTTATATGCTCATATGAAGGAACAAGAAAATCATAAGTCTTACTCTTTGGAGTCTAAAACTTGTCAAAGATGAGTTGATTCCAAGCTTAGGATTCAAACACCTATAATGACAACCATTCTTAAGTTAAACTCCAAACATATCATTTCAATGAACATCCTTAGATCAAATTCTTAAACTATACTTACCAATAGTTAGGGTGAGCACCACCTAGTTTCCCCTTAGCAATATTTCTTTGAAGTTAGATGCAAAATTTGTGTTCTTGAAAGTAAGTGTTTTTTTATTTTTTTGCCCTTAAGTGCAAATGAAGATGAGAGAGTAAAAGAGTTAGCAAGAATTTTGATCCTCAAAATGGGGCTACTTAAAGAGGGGAAATTGGGTTGTAAAGCAAGAATCAATTTATTGAAGCCCCTCAAAATAATTTTTGAAATCTTCTTGTGCACGTTTGATGATAAAAAGTGATAGATGGAATCCCATCCATGGCGGCTGCCGGCCAGAGCAGCAGTTTTCAGCTTCCTTTTTCTTTCTTTGTTTTTTTTTTTTTTTTTTTGATAAAAAATGATGATTGTTGGGTCAATAATTGTGGGCTACACCTTGGGACAATTTGAACTTGTTTTGATGAGTTTTTGGAATTCGTTTGGGTCGAAATGGGGCACGAAAATGAAACTCGAATGCACGAAAATCTTTTAAATACACAAAACTTATTTTGATGTTAAAATGGTGTTTACGATTTTAAAATCAAATTATTATTCGAAAAACAGAAGTTCAAAATTTTATTTAGGGGAATTTTTGGAGTGTTGTACTTTTGGATATGCAGAGAGGGAAAGAGATTTTCAGAACTGATTATTATTGTTCTATAGTGTGTATTTCAGTACTAACAAAAGGCAGGCTATTTATAGGGGAAGGATGGGGAACACGCCATTAATCTAGATTTAAATATAAAAAACGTTTTGCTATTAAAACACAAAATGTTTTCAATCAACAGCAATAAATCTTGTACAAACCTATCCAAATTCTTGTACAAAACTGTCCAGATTCATGGCAAACACACTGCAACAATCAATCCAAATTCATGCATTAATTAGTCCAAAAACGTTTAACAGTTTCCGTATTAATATCCAAGCCAGAGCCGGAACAAGGCAGGTGGTGGCATCGTGCGTGTGGTGCACCCCTTATGCATCCCTCAGTAAACACTTTTAACAAGTATCTATACTTGGCTTGCATACAAGTCCACACTTTATTATAAAAGTAATATGGGACAAGTGAATAACTTTTAACTCTTCAACTCCTCGACAAGGCTTTTATACTCTACTAATGATTCTAATGATTCACACACTTGCACTTTATTCTAATGATTCCATCAAAAATTAGTACATGTTCAAAGACTAAAGCAACGCATATATTCATTTAAGTATGCATATAATTCATCTCTCACAACGTAGTTTGGTCAAAATCCATTTATACTTAAGTAGCACTTTCCACATCCATTGCTGGACTTTTTCCTCATTGTACGTTAAGATTGAACATTTCAATTGTAATATGCATTCGTTTTGAAATTTTCAACTTAGATTAGTAGTGGCACTTCGGCTAGGTCAGGTAGACTCGTGTTGGACTGATACATAGAGAATATTTTAAATAAAAACAATCATTTTAACATAAAAAAGAAATTTTACTTAAAGTTAATTAAATACAAAAGATACCTGTATAGTTAAATATTAAGACAACGTCAAGTTTGCTAACTCTAAATTTACAGAGTATTAAAATTATTAATAAATATACATAATAAAGTATTTTTGTTAAATCAATTCTTACACTGTATATTTAATGTAATAAAAAACTAAAAATTTTATAAAATATAAAGTTCTGTTTAGACCTCCTTAATAATGTGGGGTTATTACAATCACTTGATATTTTAAAATTATTAATTATGTCCACTCTATGTTATATATTAGGTGGAGATATTATTTGGTAAATAAAATATCTTTTAGTACTTGCAGGATTCATTTGCTTTTATTTTGAGAATTGTTTATCATTTCAACGTTGTCAAATATCATATTTGATATGTTAAATAAACTCTCAAGAAAGTATAAATGAATTTATCTAACTCAATATATAACTTATATCAACCTATGAAGAATTTCTTGAGAAGTACAAATGTACAAATAATCTAATATGATTCTTATTCTCAATTAAATTTTTGTGATTTAACTTTAATCCCTCAATATTTATTATTTATTTATACAGAAATAGTTCTATGTGGATTCTTATTGAGGAAAATACAAAGTGAATATATAAGCAGTTAAGTGTAATAGAAAATGTAAAGATTTGTATTATTCGCATCATTCATCAATCTTGTGAAAAAAATTTCTACATCTACTATATATTATATACTCTATAAGAATTTTTTTTTAGGTAAATGAGAACTCCATTTTGTACTATCAAACATCGAAATAGTTTTTGTTGAAAAAAATTGTTCTAAGAATATTTTGAACTTAATAGTTTGATAAATTTCGAACTCACATGTCAATCAATGGAGAGTTATTCATTTCATTCCAATCCTTTTTACTTAAAAGTTGACAATTTAATTAGTGTTCACAGAAATATATGTCTTGGCAATTTTATGAAGAAAATAAATTTCATACATTGAATAAATTATCATAAATTGATAAACAATTATTGGGCTCAATACATAAAAATATGTCACTGTATCGTGAATTTTTTAGATAAGTATATGTATAAATAATTTAATTAATTGATTCTAAATTTCACTTAACTTTTATTGATTTATTCATAATCTCCCAATGTTTTATTATTTATCTATATAGAAGTGGTTTTGTGTGGATTTATAAACTTAATGCTTGATGAATTTCAAAAAGTCACTAATGAAAAGTTATTCATTCCTCAAATTCCAATATCTTTTATTGAAAAATTATGATCTAGCGCTTCAAAAAAATATGCTTTTTTTTCTTCATTTTAATGAGAAAAATAAGATGAAAGTGTTTTAAGCATGATACTTAAAAGATAATAATAATTTATTAATGATGTGGTCACAAAATTACACCAAGGATTTACACGGGAAATCAACTAGGG